>MU683325.1:102362-116169 GCA_026770625.1 Nicotiana glauca
TACTGTACTTATAGAACTGCTTAGTGTTCTTACAGGTTTTCTTTCCTTCAGTTATTATTTATTGCTATTACTCACTGAGTTGGAGTACTCACTCTACTCCCTGCACATTGTGTGCAGATACAGGGACCCAGGAGAGCAGTTGATATCTGTTGCTGTTTCAGCTAGTTGCAAAGTTATCGAGGTAGCTGCCAGCGTCCACAGGACCCGATCTCTCCTTCCCGCTACCTATTTTACTTTTGCTTTAGACTCGGCTTGTTTAGGATATTATTCCGTTGTATGTAGAGGCTCATACTTGTGACACCAGATCCTGATGGGCTGTTATTTCGGTTATTTTTTTTTCCGCACTAATATCATTACTATGGAAAAGGAGATTTTTTTTTTAATTTGGAATATTTGAGATAATAATTGGAATGGTAAATGGATAATGGTCGGGCTTGCCTAGCAATGTGTTGAGCGCCATCACGACCGGGGTTTGGGTCGTGACAGTAACAGTAATAGAAACAACAATCGAATGCACAAGGAAGGAGCAATCAAGCCAAACAAGTTTACAATCTCTCTTATTTCCTCGTCCACATTTCCACATCAATAATTTCACAATTTGCTCATATCTTTATTTCAATAGTGATTTCGATCACTTTCCACCCTTATTGCCTTGGACACCCTTATTACCTCAGCCACCCTTATCACCACAACACACACCTTATAACTTCGTGTTGCGGCGTGCAACCCGATCCCACCGTATAGTTACAATTCACAAACAACACAACAACAATGAACAATTCACAAAGATCAACCACAACACTTCTTAAGAAGTAACAACAATAATTTACAAGTATTTCCACGACCATCGATACTATTTCTATCATATTCAACCTTTCACATGTGTTTTACGTCACAACAATAATTGCCCACAATAAGCCATAGGTGTTGTTAACACAGTTATTCCGGTTGCATCATTTACGATTTACTTCCGTCATTTGTTGCTCAGCTCTTAGCACATATCACATTCACAATCATACCAATCACACGCATTTCACAATTAATCCACGTAGATAGCACATACCAAATATTCGTACACCAAACAAGGCGGTTTTACAAAGGTCAAGGTCAGCCATACATACTTGGAGCTGAATTCCTTTTCAACTTCTATTTTCAATTCACCAAATAATCTAGCAACGGAAATCTAGTGCACAATTTAATACACATGACTTAGAATTGAGGTTCACAAATCGTACTCAAACTTATTTAGGTTATCAACCCTTCTTTTGCAAACCTTTATCTCTACCTAGTTTCCCCTTGCTAGGTTTTAGGTTTTAAGAAGATATCCATGTATAATTTCAACCTTTAATTTCAAGAACCAATGTATGAGACTCCCCCCTTAGTTTAGACCTGAAAATCAAGGAAAAAGGTTAGGGATTTTACCTGTAAGGAGGGGGATGGAGACAAGCACTTTGAAATTTCTCGGCCCGGATAATTTTTCAAGGATTAAATTGAAAGAGATGAACTCTATCTCAAGAACCCTCTCTTCCTCTCTCTTATTTTGTTTAGAAGATTTTTAAAAAATGAGGGTTGGGGTGTTTTATTAAAAAGGGGTCAAGTTTAAACTTTTAAAAAAATAGAAGCCCGAGCAGGATTTGCGGTCGCACTTTGCGGTCGCAGAATTGAAATGCGGTCCGCAGATTGGACCGCATAAGTGCCCCAAAACTCTTAACGGTCTACTTGGGTATGCGACGGGAATGCGTTCCGCATTCTTATTCTGTGGTCACATAGTGCACCGCAGAACTGGCCTTCGCAAATCCTTGAGAAATTTATGTGACGATTATGCGGTCTGCATATTGATTATGCGATCGCATAATAGACCGCATTTTCAACATCAATTTCGATTAACCTTCTAATTAACTCCGCGCCAGAAATGCGGTCAGCATGCCTGATCTGGGACCGCATTCTGGACCGTAAAATGGAAATTTTCTCGATAATTTTGACACTTGATTTTTAAGTGCAAAATTAGAAAAAGGGTCCAAACTGCGGTGAGCTACGAACAATTTTTACTCATTCCTAACACATATACGGAACTTAAAACTATGAAGTACTAGGCTTTGAGCATAAATTTTCTCGGGGCCTTACATCCTCCCCCACTTAAAATCGTTCGTCCTCGGATGAGGGTTTTTTGAAAATCAGTTGGTTTAAAAAAACATGATATGCAAGCTCCCAAATTTTCCACTTACTCCCATATTTTAGAAAAATTTCGCAAGAGTTTCCTTTGTAATTTGGACATATCTACCTGTCAGAGAGGCCCCGAAACACATTTCCATGCACCTTTACACAATTCTTGTTATCCCTATAACTGGTATGCAATTCATCACCCCTATACTTGTACATATTCGATCACTTGACACACTTTTGCACATAGTTTGATTACTCTAATGAGTCACATACAGTTTAACAACTTTGATTCACTATACACATGCAAATTAATCATTACTAATCTATACTATCATAGGCCAAATACTTATCACAAGAGTTCTTACAAAACTTTGATTTACCAAGAAGGGTTTGCATATGACTGGAATAATCACAACACATACAATTTCGGCATAACTTGAAGAATTACAACAGTAAAGAATTTAGGGGAGAAATGGGGTGTCTTTGCACCAAATTGGACACAATGCCAGTTCGCTTAGGGACAAGAGTTTGCACGATCACTACTAGACTTTTTCAAACAAATGGGGATATTTTTCATTCATCTCATCTTCCGCTTCCCACGTGGCTTCCTCGATTTGTTGATTTCTTCACAACACTTTAACTGAAGCAATTTCCTTATTTCGCAATTTACGGACTTGCCTATCAAGAATAGCAACCAGAATTTCTTCATACGATAACTCTCCAGGAACCTTGATGTCTTCAACTTGCACAATGGTGGACGGATCTCCAACCACTTTCCTTAACATAGACACATGGAACACCGAGTGCACTAAGGTCATTTTAGGGGGAAACTCCATCCTATAAGCAACTTGCCCGAACTTTTGAATGATCCGATAAGGCCCGACCAATCTAGGACTCAGCTTCCCTTTCTTCATACATCACATGACTCCCTTTAAAGGAGACACCCTCAAGAATACCCAATCATCTACTTGGAACTCCAATTCTCTTCGATGTACGTCCGCATAGGATTTCGGGCACTTCTGAGAAGTCTTCATCCTTTCCGGAATGACTTTAACTTTTTTCATAGCCTGGTGCATGAGATCCGGCCCTATCAATTCTGCTTCACCTACTTCGAACCATCCGATTGGAGACCTACATCTCCTTCTGTACAATGCCTCAAATGGGGCCATTTGGATGCTAGCATGAAAGCTTTTATTGTAAGCAAATTCTATAAGCGGCAAGTGATCATCCCAATTACCTTTGAAATCCAAGACACAAGCCCGCAACATATCTTCAAGCGTCTGAAGAGTCTGCTATGCTTGACCATCAGTCTGTGGATGGAAAGTCGTGCTGAGATTCACCTGAGTACCCAAACCTTGCTGAAATTTCTTCCAAAAATTCATTGTGAACTGAGCCCCTCGATCAAAAATAATAGAGAGTGGAGTACTATGAAGCCTCACTATTTCCTTGATGTACAACTAAGCATAGTATTCTGTGGTATCGGTGGACTTGACTGGCAAGAAGTGAGCTGATTTGGTGAGCCGATCCACTATCACCCAAATTGAGTCAAACTTACGCTGAGTGCGAGGTAATCCTACCACGAAGTCCATATTGATCATATCCCATTTACACATTGGTATTTCCATAAGCTGGGTTAACCCACCGGGCTGCTGATGTTCAGCTTTTACTTGCCGACAATTCGGACATTTAGATACAAAGTCCGCCACACCTCTCTTCATACTGCTCCACCAATAAATCTCCCTGAGATCATGATACATCTTCGTGGAACCTAGGTGCACCGAATACATGGAATGATGAGCCTCTACCCTTATCCTCTCCCGAAGGTTATCCACATCTGGAACACATAGCCTACCCTGACATTGTAACACACCATCATTGCCGCCGAGTGAAAATGCCAAAGTTTTGTTGTTCAAAACTGCCTCCTTCATCTGTGCCAATGCTGGATCAATGAACTGCTTTTCCTTGACTTCTGCTACAAGCGACGATTCTACTCTGTTATGCACCATAATTTCATCTTCATTTGGGTCCAAATGCAGACCCCAAGACTGTCCAACTGATAAACCTCCAGAGCTAGGAGCCTCTGATCCACTCCCAAGTCTTGGGAGCCAAACTACCCATAGATTTCCGACTGAATGCGTTGGCCACCACATTCGCCTTTCCTAGATGGTACAAAATGTTCATATCATAATCTTTAAGCAATTCTAACCACCGCTGCTGCCTCAAATTTAACTCCTTCTGCTGGAACAAATATTGGAGACTCTTGTGGTCCGAGAGCACATCCACATGGACCCCATAAAGATAATGCCGCCATAATTTCAAGGCAAATACAACTGTTGCAAGCTCCAAATCATGTGTCGGGTAATGTTTCTCCTAATTCTTGAGTTGCCTTGAAGCATACGCTATAACCTTCCTATGCTGCATCAATACACATCCCAAACCGACCCTGGAGGCATCACAATAAATCACAAATCCTACCGTGCCTTCTGGCAGTGCCAATATCGGTGCCGAGGTCAACCTTGACTTCAATTCCTGGAAAGTCTTCTCACAATCATCGGACCACTGGAACTTAACTAGTTTCTATGTCAATTAATTAAATGGGGAGGCGAGGGTAGAGAATCCCTCCACAAACCTCCGATAGTACCCGGCTAACCCAAGAAGCTACGAACCTCCGTCGTAGTCGTGGGTCTAGGCCAATCCTTCACCGCTGCAATCTTCTGGGGATCCACCTGAATCCCCTCACTGAAATAACATGACCTAGAAAAGTGAAAGACTCCAACCAAAATTCACATTTTGAAAATTTAGTGTACAACTGGTAGTGATGAAGAGTCTGCAATACTGCCCTAAGGTGATTGGCATGATCCTCCTTGCTCCGTGAATAAATGAGGATGTCGTGAATGAAAAACAATCACAAAGGAGTTTAGAAATGGATTGAAAACCCGATTCATTAGGTCCCTGAATGCTGCCGGGGCGTTGTTTAGCACAAAAGACATGACCAAGAATTCAAACTGACCATAGCGAGTTTTGAAGGCGGTCTTAGGAATATCCCGCTCTCTGATCTTCAATAGGTGATACCCGGACCGCAGATCAATTTTGGAGAAGAACTTTGCACATTGCAATTGGTCGAACAAATCATCTATCCGAGGCAGAGGATATTAATTCTTGATGGTAACTTTGTTAAGCTGCCGATAATCAATGCACATCCGAAGCGACCCATCCTTCTTTTTGACAAAAAGAACCGGAGCACCCCACGTTGACACATTTGGTCATATGAACCCCTTCTCTAATAAATCCTTCAGCTGCTCCCTTAATTTATTTGGCGCCATTCTGTATGGTGGAATGGATATTGGCTGAGTATCTAGCAATACATCAATCCCGAAATCAATCTCCCTATCTGGCAGAATCCCTAGAAGCTCATCCGTAAAACACTTCAAGAAACTTATTCACAACTGGCACGGACTCGGGGACAGACACTTCTGAAGTGGTGTCCACCACCCGGACCAAATAATAGATACACCCCTTCTTAATCATCTTCGAACCCTTAAGGTAAGAAATAAACCTACCCTTTGGCACCACACCATTTAATTTCTATTCAATAACCGGCTCGCTAGGGACCTCAAGACACATGACTTTTGTTTGATAGTCAAGTTTGGCAAAGCACGAATAAAGCTAGTCCATCCCCATGATTACATAAAAATCTACCATTCCAAGCTCAATACGATCGGCCGTGGTACCACGACCACACACTGTGACAATACAATTCTTATAAAATCCCGAGGCTATAATAGAATCACCAACCGGAGCCAATAGAGAGAACGACTCATGAAGTTGTTCGGGTTATATCCCAAAAATTGAAGCAATGAATGGGGTGACATAAGACAAAGAGGACCCCAGATCAATAAGAGCATAGCAATCAATGGCCAGAGCAGACAAGATACCTGTAACAATATCTGGAGAAGACTCAGCACTCTGGCTACCACTCAAAGCCTAGAACCGGCTAGGTCCACCTCTACCACGAGCTCCACCCCTTACTACACCACGCCCTGCTAGAGCTGGAGGACGCACGGATGATGTAGCAACTGAAGAACCAGATGACTAGGCAGATCCCCTACCCACACCCTAACTGGGCGCACGGCAGTCCCGCTGGATGTGACCTCTTGCCCCGTACCTATAACATACCGGAATATCCAAATAGCAAGTCTCTGTATGGAATCTCCCACACTTGGGGCATGTAGTACCCCTTGCTGCTGAGACCTCACTCTTAGACAACTAGACTGACTGGACCTCCTACTGTCTGAACATGGTCTCGAGTGACTGCTCTGCTGATAACTGTGCGCAGATAGCGGTGCACTCGCTCAGGACTGAGCATATGACTGGGATGGCCCTGATGACCCTCTCCTCGGAACTGGTCTCCTTGAGTGACCCATTGACCGGGCTGTGCTGCTACTCTTCCTTTCTACCTGTATATTCAACTTCCTAACCTCTGTGACCTGAGCGAATCCTACAATCTTTCCATAATTCATATCGGAGTGTAAGGACACTATAGTAGCCTCATTCACCACCAAATAAGATCGTGAACGAAATGCCTAACTCGAGCATCCATGGTCGACACTAACTGAGGAACATGGTTGGACAACCTCACAAACTCCATGTGGTACTCCCAAATACTCACACTGCCCTGTTTGAGAACCTCGAACTCAGTGGCACGAGCTGCCATTGTCTTGACAGGCAAGAAGTGGTCCATAAAGGCATCTACAAATTTATCCTATCTAGTCGGAGGTCTTCCCTCCACACGGGAATCCTCCCATATCTCGAACCACGAACTCACTGCTCCCTCAACCGGTATGAAGCCAACTCAACCCCCTCTATCTCTGTAGCTTTTATCACTCAAAGGGTCTTATACATCTCATCAAGGAAATCCTGCGAATCGGACTCTGGGTCTGTGCCTGAGAACTCTAGAGGGGCCAATCGCAGAAACTGGTGGACTTTGGAGATGGCGGAATCTCCCAATCCGCTGAAGGGCACACGGACATCATGAGATCTCTGGGCCTGGGCGGCCACTAACTGGGTCAACATACGGATGGCTCCTCTAAGGTCCCAATCAGAAACCCCGTGACCGAAAGCTGGAACTGTACCAGAATTAGGAATGTCATCAGGAGGGATGGTGGCGCCCTCTGCTGCCGCTGGAACATGAATGCTTGGATCTGGAATAGATGGGCCGGGCAAATTCAAGGTCGGGGAGTCATTCTCACCTGCGACATCAGGTACATGATTCACGGCCACGCTTGGTGTGATGTCGGACCCAAGGCCGAGTCTAGCATTCTTCTAAGGTGCCATTTCTAAAAATTTTGGAACAAAGTACGAGTTAGACGTAAATACTTCCACTTTTCATTTCACACCACGACAAGGAATAACAAAGAAGAGGATAGTTTCCTAAATTCCCATGTAGCCCCCTACTTATAGATGTGATCGACAACACACCTATAAGAAGGGCTCCACTAGGAATGGCTCTGAGACATCCTAGGACTCTTTTAAAACCTTAGGCTCCGATACCAAGTTTGACACGCCCCAAATCCGAGTGACATGACCGGCGCTCGACCGGGTAGCCCCAGTCAAGCAGAACTGGGCGCCTTTCCTACCTAACATGTTACCCCACATGTTTCATTGCTTATTAGCCAACGAAAATAACCATTTACAATTAAAACACCTTTTTATTACAAAACATACATGATTCTTAGCGTTGTTTACATTCTACATAGCCCAGCATACAAGATACATATCATATAAGTTCATGACCCATATTTTTCTGTCTACGGAGCCTCTAAAATTGAAAAAGGATGATACACTACTTGCCGGTAAAAAGGCTCCAGCTATACCTCAAACAAATATAAAAACAAGATCCCAAAACGAAAGCGGCATGAGCCACGCCGGGCCCCGAAAGGAAAGGGGATCACCAATTCAGTTGATGGGAAGTGATGAGGAGCTACGGTCGGTGGACTGGGGTACCTGCTATGGATCAACCTACAATCATAACACGAATGTAGCACCCCCGGCAAATGGGACGTCATTACACTTGAATAGTACTGGGATGTATGACCAAACATTGCTCCAAGTAAACTCAAACCATACACAAGTATGTAACAGTAATAGAAACGAAATTCAAATGCACAAGGAAGGGAGTATCAAGCCAAACAAGTTTACAATCTCTCATGTTTCCCCTTCCATATTTCCACATCAATAATTTCACAATTCGCTCATATTTTCACTTCACTAATGATTTCAATCACTCTCCACCCTTATTACCTCGGCCACCCTTGTCACCACAACCTACAACATATAACTTTGTGTTGCGGCATGCAACCCGATCCCACCGTATAGTTACAATTCAAAAACAACACAACGACAACGAACAATTCACAAAGATCAACCACAACACTTCTTAAGAAGTAACAACAACAATTGACAAGTATTTCCATGACCATCAATACTATTTCTATCATATTCAACAACTCACATGTGTTTTACGTCACAACGATAATTGGCCACAACAAGCCATAGGGGTTGCTATCAGAGTTATTCCAATTGCATCATTTACGATTTCCTTCCTTGATTTGTTCCTCAAGTTTTACCACATATCACATTCACAATCATACCAATCACATGAATTTTACAATTAATCTACGTAGATAGCACTTACCAAATATTCGTACACCAAACAAGGCATTTTTACAAAGGTCAAGGTTAGCCATACATACCTGGAGCTGAATTCTCTTTTAACTTCTATTTTCAGTTCACCAAATAATCTAGCAACGTCAATCTAGTGCACAGTATAATAAACATGAATTAGAATTGGGGTTCACAAATGATACTCAAACTTATTTAGGTTATCAACCCTTCTTTTGCAAACCTCTATCTCTACCCAGTTTCCCCTTGCTAGGTTTTATGTTTTAAGAAGGCATGCATGTACAATTTCAACCATTAATTTCAAGAATCAATGCATGAGACTCCCCCCTTAGTTTAGACCTGAAAATCAAGGGAAAAGGGTTACGGATTTTACCTGTAAGGAGGGGGATGGAGACAAACACTTTGAAATTTCTCGGCCCGGATAGTTTTTGAAGAATTAAATTGAAGGAGATGAACTCTATCTCAATAACACTCTCTTCCTCTCTCTTATTTTGTTCAGAAGATTGTTAAAAATGAGGGGTTGGGGTGTTTTATTAAAAAGGGGTCGGGTTTAAAATTTTAGAAAAATAGAAGCCCGAGCAGGATTTGCGGTCGCAAAATTGATCTGCGGTTCGCAAATTGGACCGCAGAAGTGCCCCAAGACTCTAAGCGGTTTGGTTGGGTATGCGATGGGAATGCGGTCCGCATTCTTATTCTGCGGTCGCATCATGCACCGCAGAACTGGCCTTCGCAAATCCTTGGGAAATTTATGTGACGATTAAGCGGTCCGCATATTGACTATGCGATTTCCTAATGGACAGCATTTTCAACATCAATTTCGACTAACCTTCTGATTAACTCCGCGGCAGAAATGCGGTCCGCATACCTAATCTGCGACCGCATACTGGACCGCAAAATGGCAATTTTCCGAAAAATTTAGACTCTTGATTTTTAAATGTAAAATCAGTAAAAAGGGTCTGAACCGCGGCGAGCTTGCGATCAATTTTTACTCATTCCCAACACATATACGGAACTTGACACTACGAAGTACTAGGCTTTGAGCATAAATTGTCACGGGGACTTATAATGCTGATGCAATATTTTTGCATTTTTTATGAATTATCATGCACACACAAGTAAAAATACATACAACATTACGCAATTAAATCCTAAAAATCAAATAATAAAATGAAAAATCCTAATTTTAAGAATTCTATTGTAGTAATTCAAACGAGGCAAAAATCACGTGCTCACAACCTCAAGAAAGGAATGAACCATACTTGTAGAAAGTATCCAAAACTGTAAGACCTCAAATGCATGTAAAACTGGTAAGACCTTACTAAAGTCATAAACCAGATCTCAAAGTTAAGGCTATATATCGAAGTTTTAAGACCCCTAAAAAGTTATACCCTCGATATAGACGCCGAAGCTACTTCACTCAGGACTGAAAGGCTTTGGCCACACACAAATGACTACGGTCATAAGGCTGTATCAACCAAACTAACAAGACTCGGGAATGCCCGACCATCTCTATAATACCACAGGCCTTCAATTACTTCGAAAAGATCCGGTGAAACAGGCTACCCTCGACATAGGTAGAAGAGCTTCGACCATGTCAGCTCCAACTATAAGGTTTTGAGATACTCAGCCACCGATCCAAACCTCCCAAGGTGCTCAGTCATCACCATATAATGACTCATATTAGATATCCCTATCAAACCGGAGAAGATTCAAGCGAATATAATTTCAAAATATATATATCGAGGGAAAATTAAAGCCTATATTAAAGGTTTTACCGACCTAAAGCATAAGAGCCACTGACTCCAGCTCACATAAAAGGTCGTACCAACCTAAAGTGTAAGAGCCACTGTTACCAGCCAGTACTAGAGGTTGTATCGACCCAAAGCGTAAGAGCCACTAATGCTAGCTCACATAAATGGTCGTACCGACCTAAAGCATAAGAGCCACTATCGCCAACCCATACTAGAGGTCGTATTGACCTAACACATAAGAGCCTAAGGGCCAACTTAAAATACAAAAACTTGAGGGTCGAATGAGCTCGAGTCGAAACCTGACTCAGAGACTGAACCCAAAACAGTTAACTAAATATGCCTAAGAGCAAAATCATAAGACCTCAAATATTGGCTTATGCTAAAAGGTTGTACCGACCAAAGTGTGTAAGAGCCTACGGGCTAGCCTAATGAGCCCTGTGGCCATACTATTACACTAAGGATTCCTTTTAACTAAGAGACCAGTTCATATGGCTAAAATCTTGGTAAAAAGAAATGCATGAGAAAATCATCGTACTCGCGCTTGGCTCGGCCAGCTTCATTTTGAAGGCGCTCCAGGTCATCTGTCTTTTTCCAAAACTAAAAATAACAAAACATCAGCCTCAGCTGCTAGAAGAAAGAACACACACTCCCTCATAACAAAACTACCTGCTCCTTCAGATAGCTCTCATAATTAAAGCTTTGACTCGCCTCATACCATAAACGTGCCAACTCATCTTCCCTTTCATCGCATAGGAGCCCAAGGGATTTCTCCCTGTCAACGGCTTTTCGCAATCTGGCCTCACAGCAAAGCAGCTTAGGTTTGAGCTTAATAAAAGCATGTGGAAGAGAAACATGGTAAGAAAGTGAAAATTACAAAACTATAAAACCAGTACGACTGGCCTGAACCTACCTCCGAGTAAAGCCGCTGATCTTCCTCAAGAGTTGAGCATACATCTACTGGTTTGGCTCTATCTACCGCGGTAGAACCGCCCCGATTTGGGACAGGGCCGCCTAAATATATGTGCCCCTTGGCATCGAACATCCTTAGAAGTGCATTCGATAGGAACAGAAGCCATTTGTAGAGAACCCTCACTTCCCGAAGCACCTTCGAAGGTAAAGAAAGATGGAATCAGAGGAGGGACCATTTTTCTGAAGCTAGAGACCTCGGGTGCTGCAGATTTGGCTGATATGCACTTCCTAAGCCTCCGGGCCAGACTCGTAATGCTATAATCATTATCTTCCTAAGAAGGCCTCTCTAGCATATTGTTATTATTATCGCCCCTCAGTCCTGAAGTTGGCGGTCTTTCTACCTCTATTAAAGGGCACGACTTCGCTTTAAAGGACTCCCTAATTCCTACGATGACAGAGTTATGCGCACAAACGAAAAGCACCCTTCCGAGAAAAGGGGGAGCAAATCACATAGCACGTACCGTGGTGTTTTTCCTCCCACCTATCCTTAGATAAAGCTCGCCACTTACACTCATTGTAAGTCGAGTGGGTCGCCAACTTTCGAACCCAATCCGACAGGTCGGGAACCTCGCCCGGCATCCACGAAATCACTGCAAAAATGTTACATCTCGCTTTTTCATATGTCAAAATTTCATTTTCAGTTAACCGACGTAGACTCGAGGATGAGATTATCTTGATGTTAACGTACGTATGGTATTTTTAACAAGAGATATATAAGTGTTATAAAGGATAAAGGGGTACATGGATTAAAGAAAACGAGTTTTGCTGAAAGTGGCCAAATTGGAATGAAATACGGGTCAAGCGATAATACTCGATAATTATGAACTAGTACCATGCAAGGTACCATATGACCACGGTTGTATAATATATAAAGTACATATGCAGTATTTTAAAAATAAATAGGATATTAATTAATTTATGGTAATTTTTAAATTATGTGGGTAATTGATTAATTACCAGATAGCAAAACATTACCCGATTAACTAATAAGTGGATACATAATTAATAATTAGTCCCCCCCCCCCCTGACAAGGATCCACAAAGCCTAGAAAATGACTAAGTAGTCATTATTCTAGGTGGCTACATGTAAATCACTTCAAAATAACTTAAGGTTAAAAGTCTTAGAAAGACATAGAAAAGTATTATCCGAGAATCTTCACTTAGCTTTTTTTCATTACTTTGGCTTGAAATCAAGCACTAAGAAACAGAAGCTACAAAACGTTGGAACAAGCTTAAAAATTTAAATCCATTCTTTTGTTTAAAATCGTTCAAGGCAAAACAAATTCATCAAGGGGTTCAGGTGTAATTTCGATCACATTTCGCAGAAGCAGATTCATTCATAAAATTTCAGGAACAGGTATGTTCAGATAAAGATTTTTCTTCATTTTAACATGATATCGTAATTACACAAGTTTGATAACGAGGCATAGAGAAAAATTGGTATCCCGAAATTTACGCATATTTTACTGGTCTCGAAAATTACATATATTTTTCTAGTTTTGTAAGTTACCATATTCTTCTTATTAGGACTGCATATTCAGTTAGGTATTTTATTATTGCGGTCAAATGATTGTAGAGTTTACATATATACAGTATTAAAAGTATTTTCATTACTATCGAGATATAATTGTAGGACATGCCTCTATTGGGAAACCTCTAATCGGATGGTAGGTTATATACTGAGCCTGTTGTGGCCGAGCGCCTATGAGCAAGCCCAGTTGGTCGAGATACAAAGCCTAGTATGACCGGCCGCCTATGAGTGAGCCTACTTCATACAAAGCCTAGTATGAACGAGTGCCTATGAGCGAGCCTACTATATATATATATATATATATATATATATATACTAATAAATATATATATATATATATATATATATATACTAATATGCCGAGCCTTATAAGGCCATATATTTTCCTAGTTTTGTAAGTTACCTTATTCTATTATCAGGACTGCATATTCAGTTAGGTATTTTATTATTGCAGTCAAATGATTGGAGTGTTTACATATATGCAGTATTAAAAGTATTTTCATTACCATCGAGATATAATTGATGGGCAGGCCTCTATTGGAAAACCACTAATCGGATGGTAAGTTATATACTGAGCCTGCTGTGGCCGAGCGCCTATGAGCAAGCCTAGTTGGTCGAGATGCAAAGCCTAGTATGACTGAGCACCAATGAGCGAGCCTACTACACACACACACACACACACACACACACACACACACATATATATATATAT
>MU683325.1:117432-128043 GCA_026770625.1 Nicotiana glauca
ATATATGCCAAGCCTTATAAGGCCAGACAGCTATTTTACTCACTATATTGAGAGAGCTGAGTCGGTATTGACATGTAAGCATATCTACAGATTTTCTTGACTCCCAGTTGTTTTCATCTATTATATTATCAGTTCAGTTTCAGCTTCAGTATATTGCCTTACATACTGAGAATATTATTTCGTACAAACATCCCTTTATAGGGGCGGTGTATTTCATGCGTGCAGGTTCAGACAGACAAACGGGTAGACCTCTTCAGTAGTTGTTGTCCGAGTTCAGCTTTATCAGTAAGCTCCCCTTCTTTTGGAGTTTTCGAGTCTAGAAGTGTGTTGTATATCTTGTGTATATAAGTAGATAGGTTATGGGTAGGTCGGGGCCTTGTTTTGATCAAAGTATATCTATTAGTAGAGGCTTGTAGACATATCTTGTCACTTAGTGCGTTTTGTTTGGCTTGTAGGCCCTGTACATATATTTTGTTTGCTTGTTAGTTGTAGTTATTTTGGCCTTGCCGGCACAGATTTATGTTGACATGAGTCAGTATCAGTCTCAATTTAGTCTTATATTTTGCATCGCATATTATCTTATAATGTGGCCCATAGCCAAAGTATGACATTGCATGTTCAGAGTCTCTTAGTCCCAAGTGGTACGCAATGATAGATGAGGCACTAGGTGCCGGTCTTGCCCCGGGCTCGAGGCGTGACAAAGTGGTATTTGAGTAGTTCTATCCTAGGTAGTCTACAAGCCGTGTCTAGTAGGGTCTTGTATATAAATATGTGGTGCACCACATTATATAAGCAGGGGACTACATGGCATTTAGGAATTGGTTACCCTTTCTTTTAAATCTAAATCGTGATGTAGTAGCACTGAGTTATAGGAAATTTGAGTTAAACTTATGTGTTGATGTTTGCATGCACGGAAGACGGTAATTAGGAAGACTACGGCTAGCCAGAAAAGAGAAAAAGCAGTGGGTTAGGGGACTGGGGCCCGATCAAAGTCGCAGGGAGAGACCCCTACCTAGCAATTACGGTCTCCTCCGCCACCTGAGGAGATTCCTAGGGTGATCGCACATCCAAATCCCCCTACGCTTCCATCAAATCAGAACTTGAGAAGTCCGGTGCATTTGTTTGTACAATTGATAGCTATCCAACAACCGGCTAGGGCATCCGCTAGTGCAGGACCTTCTGAGGGATTTGGGAGTTCAAGGGTCCGAGAGTTTATTGCATTTGAATCCCCCAATATTTACAGGGACTGATCAGAAGGATGACCCATGAGATTTCATAGATCAATTTCATAGGATCTTTTGGGTTATGCATTCCACGGAGAAAGATGCAGTTGAGTTAGCAGCTTTTCGACTCCGAGATACAGCCATCTTTTGGTATGAGGAATGGGAAAGGTCCTGGGGACGTGATGCACCTCTTGCTATTTGGGAGAATTTTTCAAATAACTTTCTTGACCAGTACTTACCACGAGATATCTGACAGGCCCGACTCGATCAGTTTCTAGCCCTCAAGTAGGGCAATATGAGTGTTCGAGAATATAGTCTCAGTTTTGACTCGTTGGCCAGATATGCACCATCCATAGGTTCTACTATGAGGGATAAAATCTACAGGTTTATAGTAGGGTTGGACCCGTAGTTGACCGAGGCATGTGCCACCGCTGCTTTGCATGATACGAATATCTCTCCAATTGAGGGATTTGGCCAGAATATTGAAAGGGGGAGCTGTCGGCAGCGGGATACAGAGATGACTAAGTTAGGGCAGCGGAAGAGGATGAGATTTGCCAGATCAAAAGAGCAATCTCAGGGTAGTTACAGCCCCTAGTACTTTAAACAGCTACCTAATCTTCTGCCGCCTCAGCTACATGGTTACAAGTATGACCGTTATACTCATTCAGGAATAGGTGATAGCTCCCAGGCATCAAGTTTGTAGCAACAACGAGGTTCGGGCAGACATGTCCAGTTTTGCCGCGATGTGCCATCTGTGGTAGAGGACATTTGGGCAAATGTCGAGCAGGTTCTGATGCTTGCTATGCATGTGGACATGCAGGGAATATGGTGCGAGATTTCCCAGATAATGATTTTGGGGGAATAACGCAACCAGTGAATTCGACAACACGATCAACTACGTTTGTGCATCCTTTAGGGCGTGAGTCACAGTCTTGGGGCGGTAGAGGTCGAGGCAGATGTAGAGGATCCAGTTCAGGTGGTAAACAGAACCGTATCTAAGCGCTATCGGGTCGACAGCACCAAGATTCCTCACCTGACGTTGTGACAAGTACGTTGACCATTTGTTCTCACGATGTTTATGCCTTGATAGACCCACGATCGACATTATCATGTATTACCCAATTTATCGTGAGGAAATTTGGTATAGTTCCTGAAATACTAAGTCATTCTTCTGCGGTATCTATGCCAGTCGGAGAATAGATTATCTCTGGACGCATTTACCGAGGTTGTACGATATCAGTTTGTGGTCGTCGGACCTCAGCCGATCTAGTTGAGCTATAGATGTTGAATTTTTATGTTATCATTGGCATGGACTAGTTGGCAGCTTGTTATGCCATAGTTGATTTTCGAGCAAAGACAGCCAGATTTCATTTTCCCGGTGAGCCAGTCTTTGAATGGGTAGGTAATACAGCGACACCCAGAGACAATTTTATTTCCTATCCGAAGGCGAGGAAAATGATCAAAAAGGGTGCATTTATCATATTGTGTGAGTTAAAGATACAGACGCTGAGATACCGACACTTCAGTCTATTCCAGTAGGAAAGGAGTACGCGGATGTATTTCTAGGTGAACTTCCAGGCATTACTCCAGAGCGAGAGATTGATTTTGGAATCGATTTTCTTCCAGTAACGCAACGAATATCCATCCCTCCGTAAAAAAATGGCACATGCCTAATTGAAGGTTTTGAAGGAGCAGTTAAAAGATTTGCTGTAGAAAGGATTCATCAGGCCTAGTACTATACAAATTCTGAAGCATAATTTCTACTTAGTCACGTTCACTTCTCTAGATATTTAGTTCAAAACTAGAGGAAAAATTCTCGATCCACATATAATACAATACAGTTCATTAGAAGGGACACATTGAATAACTAGTGAAGTAATTTCTAGTGATACCAAAAAGCACACATTAAAAATACATGAGCAATAAAATATATGTGCACATCAATGAAATCGATAAGCAAGAAAATATTCAATATTGAACTTAAAGAAATAGACAACATCAATTTAAAACTAAAGCAACAGTCTTTAATGTGTTTCTAGCTAGTAATAAAAAAATGGCTAAGCTAATTTCTATTTAAATTAGAAAAAAAACTCATGATGTATCTTCATAATCAAACTCTTCATCCGATTCAATTTCAAGTTGTTGTGCTAGAAATCCTCTTGAGGTACATCAAGAATGGTTGCTGGAACATCACTCCTTATATCCTCCGGTATCGATGGGCCAGCCAAATATTCAGATGGCTGATTCTCATAACATTGTGGGGCATTAGCTTCAAGTTCATCACTTATGCTAAACAAGTCTCTCGGGACAGTCTTTATGACATAATATCTATCTTGATCAAATGGATCTTGCACATAGAAGCATTGGTGTACTTGAGATGCTAGGACAAAAGGCTCGTTCTGATAATATTTTTTGTTGAAGTAGACATAATTAAGGCGATAAATATCTTCTTCAACCTCATACCAGTCACACTTAAATAAGACAACCCTAAAATGTCCATAATAGTCTAACTCAACTATATCAACTATTCTACCACAATAAGACAAATTTGCGTCAACAGAATTTTTATCTTTTGAGCTTGCAAAACTTGTAGTTTGAGCGACTAATGTAACACCACTATTTTGTGTTTTTACGTCTTGCATCACGTTACCTCGCATGGAATCTATATTCATTAATGAGATACCCATAATATCTTATAGCAATTGAATTTGTTCCGAAGGATAATTGCTTTATAAGATCGAGCACATCCTCTTTCAAAGAACGAGTTTCAAACCATTGAGAGAAGTTTTGACTATACTTCTTGTCCTTGCTCCATTTAGTTCCTCGTCTCTCATTACTAACCTCAACGTCATATTCTCTACACAACAAGTATTTTTATTTGTTAGTAAAACGATAAATAAAGTAATTTAATAACAATCCACATAAATAAATGCTATAAGTGATTAAATTATCTTATATATTCTTGAACTTTATCACAATTGTTTAATAAGTATATATGTGCCTGATTTATTGACATGTCATCTAAAACAATTGGATCACTCTTTTTTGCTCCTAAAGGACAACTTGTATTAGGGAACAAACTAGAAGATTGTGCATTAATTGAATCATATTCATCATTATTTCGGGGTCGTCGATTAAATCGCGTCGTTACACCTCCATGTAAGTACGTAGAGCATAAAGTCAAACACTCTTCAACAAAATATGCCTCAGCAATAGATCCTTCTGTATAATTTCTGATGCGAACATATGATTTTAATGTACACATATACCCAACCTTACCTCATTAGCCAAATAAATAGGCAAATGAATCATTATATCAAAAAAAGTTGGAGGAAAAATTCTTTCCAGTTGATTCATTGTTTCTCTAATCTCTACTTCAAAGCAATCTAGCTCTTCTATTGTGATAACATTTTGACATAAACAGCGAAAGAAAGAACTTAGACGAATCAAAGGGATAGCAACATGATCAGGAAGTATGCTTTTAACTGGTATTGGCAACAGGTAATGTAACACGAAGTGTGAATCATGAGTTTTATAACCGGATAATTTTCTTTCATCTAGCTGCACACACCAAGATATGTTGGAAGCACTACTATCAGGTAGCTTTTCTCGTACCATCCTTTGTGTCCTTTGGTTGAAGGTTCTTCCTAATGCCCATCTCTTTCAGATTATAACGAGCATTTACATTATCCTTTGTCTTTCCAAGAATGTTCAAAATAGTTCCAATTACATTATCCACTATATTTTTCTCTATATGCATTACGTCAAGGTTATCACATAATGAGTTGTGCTGCCAATAAGGTAATTAAAAAAAAAATTGACCTTTTTCTCCAAGGGCCATCATTTGTTCTCTTTCGCTTCTTCCCAAACACATTTTTAAAATTCTGTAAGCTATTAAGCACATCAATTCCCTTTAACAAAGGCAGAGGAGGGTTAAATTCTATTTTTCCATTGAAAGACCTTTTATTAGATCTCCAAGGATGATCCATAGGCAGAAAAACACGATGATCCATATAACACATTTTTCGACTATGTTTAAGATAACGAGAATTAGTGCCATAATTACAAAAAGGGCAAGCCAACTTTCCCTTTGTACTCCAACCGGAAAACATAGCATATGCAGGAAAGTCACTAATTGTCCATAAAAGAGCTGCTCGCATTTGAAAGGGTTTGATCTCTTGAAGCATCATATGTTGCTACCCCGGACTCCCATAAAATACTTAACTCTTCTATTAATGGTTGTAAATAAACATCAATGTTGTTTCCAGGTGATCGTGGCCCAGGTATAAACAAAGAAAGCATACAGTACTCCGGCTTCATGCACATCCAAGGAAGTAAATTATACACCATTAAAATAACTGACCATGTGCTATAAGATATGCTCATGGTTCGAAATGGATTGAACCCATCGCTTGCTAAGCCAAGACTCAAATTGTGAGAATCCCTTGCAAAATTCTGAATGCAAGCTATCAAAGTCTTTCCATGCTTGCCCATCAGCAGGATGCCTTAACTTTTCATCTTTAGAATGCTCCTCGTCATGCCACCTCAATGTATCTGTTGTCTTTGAGCACATAAATAGCCTTTTAATTAGAGGAATTAATGGAAAGTGTTTCAAATTTTTTGCTGGAACACGATAACCTTTTTTGGAAGCCTCAAGATCTCTATCTACTTTAGGATATTTAATATACCGACATGATCCAAAAACATGACAATATTCATCATCCTTGTGGTCATTCCTAAATAGTATGCAATAATTGGGACATGCATCAATTTTTTTATAATCAAGACCGAGATCCTTTAGCATAGATTTGGTTTTGTTGTAGGATATAGGAATGTTCAAGTCAGGCATCGCCTATTTTAATAGCTCTAAAAGAGAAGTAAAAGACGCATTGCTCCATCCATGCAGAGACTTCAACAAATACAGACGGATTGTAAAAGATAATCTAGAGAATCCTTTACAACCAGGATATAGTTCTTGGCTTGCCTCGTCAACTAAGTTATAGAATATATTGGCATCTTCATTTGGGCCTTCATACACTCCTCGAGCATGTGCAACATTTCTAAATTGATTATTCAACAACCCATCAATATCATCATACGAGTAAACACTATCATCCATGTCACAATTAGAATTCATCGAAATTTCTCATTCCCCATGATTAATCCATCTTGTATAACCTTGAACAAACCCATAACATTTTAGATGGTCATACACTACATTCCTTCAAGTCCAACAAATATTAGAACACTTTGCACATGGGCATTGAATTTTTTCGCCTTGAGGATCTCCATAAGAGTAAGAAAAATCTAAGAATGATTGAACACCCTCGATATACTCTTTGGTATACCTTGGTAAATCCATCCATTCCTTGGATGGAACGTTTGAATTCCTAAAAATAAAAATTTATTATATCTTCAAATATATAATAATTTAAGCATTAATTATATGGTAAAACTAAATCCTAAATGTGAAGAATAAATCTGTAAAATCAAGTGTTGTAAAATAATAGGACTTTCGTACGTAGTCACGACATTTAAGCTAAGCCAAATACAACATTAAGTCCACCGCAAATCTTCCCGAGCATGACTTATCTTCTTGGATAAAAAAAGTAAAATTAGGATCCACAAAACAAAGATAAAAAGTAATAAAATTCTAAACCATGTTTTTCATGAAAATAATATAATAGTTCTGTGCACCAAAAAGTTTCATGTGCACTTTGGCAAGTTTAGTGACACCTAAAAGGTGTTTTGTTCATACAAATTTTATATAATTAAAAGAATTTAAGATATAAAAATCTAACTAGCTATTTCTTATTTCTTCAACTCAAAAGAAGAAACTCCACAACTTGTCATATTTTAAAATTACTAAAAGGTAACTTTGATCGAACAATTTACCACATTACATTTTGACAGAACAATTTGCAACCATAAATAACTAAGATCTATGAACTCTTGTACTCAAAAAATAATCATTTTACATGAAAATTTTAGTTCATTTCCACAATCAAATTGTCAGGGGAAAATCAGTGCATCCTAAGAATATCAACCATTCTACATCTAATAACTACCAACCAAATTGCTAGGATAAAGGAAGGAAAACATATCAATTACCAGAAATAAGGATATTATTCAAGAACAAACAAACACACTCATCAAACCTGGTTTCCATTGGGTTGGTTGTGAAAAACACAACGCTAACACAACCCACATATGTATCCTAGATCATGCATACTCCAAATTAGAATTCAGAATGTAAGTTTTACCAAATTACTCAAACAGAATGCTAACTCTTATCCAATATACTTTTTATTCATATGAGCTAATATTAACCTTCTCACAATAAAATCTTAAGCATCCCAGTGAGAGATACATATGTTTTACAAAACAATCACAAAATAACAAGATATTACATAATATCGAAATGGAACAGTTTTTAAGCTTGAATATAGCCACCGTATCAGTTGACATGGAAAGCCTAAATTAATCAAGTCGCACATAATCGAAGGAAATTAAAGCAATAAAAAGATGTATTATTGACCATGTCAATTTGCAACAAAAAAAAAGGTATATACACATACCTAAATTGAAGAACATATAAACAATCTAAGAAGACAAGATCTTAGCTTGCAAAAAATGATTAATGTTTGGATGTCATTCTATAGTTTGGTGTTTATTTGTGTCTCCATTTTGTATTTGAATTTTTCACTGAAAATTAGCAAAGAATAAGCTTCACAACTGGTTTTACGTCTTTAGTTCAAAATGTTAGATCTAAGAATCTGTTATGCCATTTTTGTAGTATCTAATAATTTGATCATATTTTGTTTCTCTTTTCATGATGTCATTGTTTTTGGTCCACATTAATATCTCGGATTTTCTTGATGCGGAATTATATCTAACCAAGTCAACTAAAAGTGAAAACTTTGGTTGACAATCCAATACAAAATTATGATGAGCGTGAAGCGAGGAAAAGTGACAACTCCCATTTTGCTTAAAGCGAGAAGCGATGCTCTCACTTATTTTTAAAGTGAAACGGAATTTTTAAAAAAAAATATTAAAATAAATTCTGTTAAGAGGAAGGGGAGTATACCATTCTTCGCTAAGAGGTCTTTAATGTCTGTTGCTTCAGCTGTTGGTAAGGTTGTTGCTGTGGATAAGGCGATGCAAGAAAGAATACGACCTAGTGCTGCTAGGGTCAAGGTGATTCTTGATCTGCTCGACAAATATCCTAAAAAGGTTAAGCTTCAGATTGTGGACAGAATTTCGATTAAAATAATCGTACATTACCAGAAGGTAGTGTACGACAATCTTCCTAAATATTGCACTTATTGCAATAATCAAGGACATGACGACAAGGTGTGTCGAATTATTAAAGAACATGTTGGAACCGAGGCGACAACAGAGGAAGCAACAAGGGTTATGTCTCAAGATGGTCTTATAATGGTTGAGGTAGCTGGTCCAGTCATTGAAAAACTTTGAGGTGATGCTAGGGACTATCTGAATGCAAAAAGAGCTAGCCAAATAATTGAGTTAAATACAGAAGATACCAGAAATAATGGGCAGCAGCAGATTTTGAACAAGTCAGCTATAGCAAAGAATGATGTTATTGCTCCTGTAGATCGTACTCTAACTAGGTTGTCTCGAGCTAAGGTTCGAGATGTAGGAAATAGGGTGTTGATTGATAAAGGGAATGGCAGTAATTTGAATGATAGTGGGCAGCAACAAGTATTAACTATACAAGGTGAAATCATGGCAGCAGCAACAGCTGGACCAAAAGTTAATAGTCCTACTGATGCACAGTGCTTCAATAAAGCTATTAATACTATTTCTGTAGCTCATGCATTAGCCAGGATGCCTAAACCTATGGTTATTGAAGCAGGAAATAAGGTGTGGAATAAATGAGGTCATGACAGTGTTATCGTGACAACCACACAAGGTGATCGACCTAGTATTGCTACAACTGAACAACCTGATGCAGTAGTTTATAATTTTGATACTTTGACCGGTGAGGGATATGAACCTGTAAGTGTTGAGGATTTAGAGAAACAAAATGCTATAACATCTAGATTGGACAAAATGGAAAACTCGGCTGGAGGTTTGCAATCCAATAATAATACTTGGAAAACTACTGTTCCATTGACCCCCACTATTGATAGAACAGATCTTGATCCTATGGTGACTGTTACAGGAGGTTGTCGACCTACTAATGCTACTACTGAACAAGTTGGTAAAGGAGCAAGCTTCAAAGATGTCACTGTGAAAGGTCAGGGGTATAAACATGTCGAGTCTTTGGAGTGGACAAATGCTACAACATCTAAGTTTGAGAATCGACCAGCTATTGATAAAAGATCTTGGCAATGGAATGTAGGTGCTGAACAAAAATCTGAAGCTCAAGGTGTGCAAAATGTAAAAATTGGAGAAGATGTGAATTAATATTGAAGGAAATCATTTCGATGTTATGTCCATCGAGTTTGCAGGTTCTACATGTTCAAAGGCATGGTATGTAGATAATCAAATCACAACTGGAATGGGGCAGGTTGCACTAGGTGTTTTGAAAAATGCTGATGCTCTGAATGCAGGCAGTGCGATACAGTAGCAACAGCAATTGAATAAATTAGAGACGGAATTTGTTTATTTTGACGCTCTTAATGCACAAGAATATAATGAAGCTATATCAACACTGTAATTTTTCAATCCACAAGTTGCTAAACTAGTTAAGAAACCCCAGGCAACCTTTTCGAGGGATTCTATTCCTAAGTTCAGCTAATGGTTACACTGAATAAGTCTGTGCATGAGGTTCCTTCCCAATCCATGGAGTCATGTGGAGAACAAGAGATTAATTCCGGGCAACAACTTCTATCAACAGACAAACGTGCAGAGAAAAGTATGGATGCATTATCTAAAGAACACTCTATAAATAAGATGATGTCTAATGAGCAACAAATTGTGACAAACGATTGTCAAACATGGGATCCTCAATGTTAACACGGTAAAGAGGAGGAATTTGAGAACAACCTGGAAGACAATGATGAAGAATCAAACCATGGATCATATACCTCTATTGAGGAGGCAATGGACATGCGCAATAAGCAGGTTTCAAGTTATTAGTGTACAACATCTAAGTTTGAAAATCTACCAGCTATTGATAAAAGAGCTGGGCAATGGAAGGTAGTTGTTGCACAAAAATCTGAAGCTCAAGGTGTGCAAAATGTAAAAACTAGAGAATATGTGGAAATTAATATTGAAGGAAATCATTTCGATGTTATGGCCATCGCGTTTATGAATCTGTAACAGAGTTTGCAATATTTTGTAACACTAGAACAAAAAGATTTCATAAAATTATTATTACAACCCCTACACCTTCCTCCGCCCCCCCCCCCCCCCCCCCCCC
>MU683325.1:142721-166099 GCA_026770625.1 Nicotiana glauca
ATTCTGCCTCAACCCGCGCTAAACTAGCGCGGGCGCGCTAATGCTCGTGCTAATGCCCACGCTAAAATGCAAAAAATGAAAGTTGTAGCCCTTTTAAATACCTTTCCATCAATATATTATGGAGTCCAAACGGAGTTCTACACAAAAAGTTATGGGCATTTTACTCAACTTGATTCCAACTTGATTTATTTAGCTTTTACTCAGACTTCAAAGCCTCAAATTACTCAAATTCATCCCGAATTAATTCTTAAGTTGGAAACTCTTCCTGCAAGGCATAAATCATGAATTTAGTATAATTCATAATCATTTAAGCTCAAACATTTGTAAAATGCAGTAAGTAAAGTGTTGTTACAACGACTAAAACACGAGTTTTTAGCCTATGATCACTGCACTAGTCTTTGATAATTACAACCAGTAGGCATGCCTAATTCGGGCTTCTTATCTTATAATATGTGATAAATCAGCCTACCTTGATATTTTAAGTTTAATTCAGACTATAACAAGTACATTCAAGACAGGCTAAACAACCTGTCTCTAAGTGAGGAGGCCTGTCTGAACCGTTTTAACTGTTATGTGTTTCCCACATCTGCTTTATGTGTTTTTGTTTATCACCGTAGAATTTTATCCTTTTAAACTCTGAAAAGCCCAAATCTCCCTCCCCTTTATGACAAGTAGCCCCAAATGCCTCCGGCATAGGATTGGGACGGGTAATAGCATCCAATAAGTATGTAGACAATTCCGCACTTCAATACCTTAACGGGGTGGGGAAGGGTAGATATGGATAAGACGACCACACGATAACACCACGTGTATAAACGGTTACCAGGTGTTGTGTTGGGTGATCCATATTATTTGTAAACCTAGGACCCCCTTTCCCTTTACTTGTCTATATTTTCAGAATTTTTAAATCTGTTTAATTTTTAGCCTCTTTAACCTTTTTTGCTTCAATTACTTGAATCAATTATGTAAAAAACCTCAATTTTACTTGTTTAATTTTCTGTATTGTTTTCTTCCCAAAATATCCGCTTCTTTAACCTCTTTTCCTAGTACTCGCATCAATTATGTGTGAACCCGTTCCCCTTTACTTGTGTGTTCTTTTTTTTTCAGAATTCTAAAACTGCTTTCTTCCAAATTTCAGCTTCTTTAACTTCTTGTGCTTCAGTTGTCTGCAACCATTATGTGAAAGCTATCTAGTATTTACAATTCTTGCTTGTTTACTTGTTGTTTGTACTTAAAGTCACCATTATAGTTGTGATGACCCAGAGGGTTATCACCTGTTTCCTCATTCATCCCGTGCTTCCGAGGCCTTAAAAACCTCACTTTTATTTGCCTCGATTTGCGTGTGCAGTCCGGGCGTGTAACCGGAAGGCTTAAATACGAATTTTGTGTTAAAAAAAGATGAATTTTGATATTCATATGATTAATGTTGACTTCGGTCAACATTTTTGGTAAACGGACCCGGACCCGTGATTTGACGGTCCCGGAGGGTCCGTAGAAAAATATGGGACTCGGGCATGTGCCCGGAGTCGAAATCCGAGGTCTAGAACCCGAGTAAAAAAATTTTTGGTTAAATAATTTTTCTGAAATTGTTAAGGAATAATGAAAAGGAAAATTGATTAAAAGACTATGGTATCGGGCTCGTATTTTGGTTCCGATGCCTGATACAAGTCTTATATATTGTTTAAGTGCTTTCTGTGAAGGTTGGTCGAAATCGGACGGCGTTTGATGTGTTTCGGACTATAAGTTCCAAGTTTGAAAGTTCAGAAAAAAAATCATGAGTTTTGAGGATTGATTCAATGATTTTGATGTTATTTTGGCGGTTTGATCGCTCGAGTAAGTTCGTAGGGTGTTATTGAGTTATTGTGTGTCTTTGGTTAGGAGCCCCTAGGGCTCGAGAATGAATTGGAGGTGGTTCGGGGTGTTTTAACACTTATGAAAGGATCAGATTTTGGCTGCATTTTTACACAGACAATTTGTTCTTCGCGAACGCGGCCACAGGCTCGCATTCGCAGTGCTTTGATTTTCCCCTCCTTCACGTTCGCGTCATCCCTATCGCGATCGCGTAAGCCAAGTTCAAGGACCCTAGAGGTTCCTTCTTCGCGTTCGCATCCTTCATCTCGTGAACGCATAAGTTAACCAATCTACTCAATGCGTTTGCGTGGTTCTCCCCGCGTTCGCTTAGTTACAAACCTCCCCTTCACCGCGTTCGCGATTCCCCTGTCGTGTTCGCGTATAACTGTACCTGGGCCCCCAGCATTTTGTCTACATGTTCGCGTTCCCTTTCACGCGTTCGTGATGTATTGCCCAGTTTGCCCTTCGCGAACGTGGCCCCTTTCTCGCGAACGCGAAGGGTAATTTTTCCCAGCGAATTTTTAAGTCAAAAAAATAACAAGTGACGGGAAAAACATAACCCTTAACGTGATCTTCCTTCTCCAAAGTCCTAGGGCGAATTTTAGATCACTTCTCCATCAAAACATCTTGGGTAAGCATTGTTTAACTTGTTTTCTTCAATTTCATTCATTAACTACTGAAATCCTAGCCCTAAATCATGAAATCAAGGTAGAAATTATGGGTTTTGGGTAGAGTTAGGGTTTGAGAATTTTGGGTGATTCAGCCTCAATTTGGGGTTGAATCTTAAAACAAATTATATATTTGAACTCGTGGGGTTATGGGTGACTAGGTTTTGGTCCGAGCCTCGTGTTTGGACCACGTGGGCCCGGTGTCGAATTTTGGTATAGTTCGAAGAATGCTAGAAAACTCATTTCTAAGCTATGAGATTATGTTGTTGAGCCCTAATTGATATTATTGAATTAATTATGCCTAGATGCCATAGTTTCGGAGTCGAATTGTAGAGGAAATGCTGTATTGGAGAGCTGATTGCTATTCTTTGGACCGAGGTAAGTGTTTGTTCTAACTTTGGTTTGAGGGAATAGGACTAGGACATTATTTTCTAACTGCTAAATGTGGAGTACGGTATAGGCATGGTGATGGTTATCTATGCACCGAAGTCGAGCATGACCGTGAGTCTTAATTGTGTTTGACTCAGATTTTATGATACATCTTCCTTGTTTTATTGATAAGTTTCATATAATGTGAATGGTTGAGGAAGAAATGTGATTGACATATTGTTGGAGCATTGGCTCGAACTGGAAATTGATAATTGAGAAAGAAGTGATCAAAAGAAGAAGTGTTGTGATTATTCCCTTGCCGAGATGCGTAGTCTATTATTGTTGTTTCCCCCATGCCGGGATTTAAGGATTATATGTACGCTACCTTGCCGGGATATTTGGGCTGTTAGTTGTTGAATTCCCCTAATGGGGCCTCCTCTAGAAAGATCATATGTATTAGGAATTATGAAATGGGATCGTGTGGCACGCCGTCCACTTATGAATTATGAAATGGGATCGTGTGGCATGCCGTCCACTTATGAATTATGAAATGGGATCGTGTGGCATGCCGTCCACTTATGAATTATGAAATTGGATCGTGTGGCACGCCGTCCACTTATGAATTATGAAATAGGATCGTGTGGCACACCGTCCACTTATGAATTATGAAATGGGATCGTGTGGCACGCCATCCACTTATGAATTATGAAATGGGATTGTGTGGCACGTCGTCCACTTATAAATGTATACTATGGGATCGTGTTGCGCGCCGACCACTTATATGAGTCATGGTATTGATGTAGTTTTGTTGTTATATCCGTTGATATGTTCTCACTGTATCCCCCCGAGCATACCTCTTCCCAGTTTTATTTGATGTTTTCTGTTGTTATTTCCATTGCCTTTGTATATATATATTTGTACAGGTTGTTTTTTGTAGGTCTTGTCTAGCCTCGTCACTACTTCGCCAGGGTTAGGCCAGGCACTTACCAGCACATGGTGTCAGTTGTGCTGGTGCTACACTTTGTGCATCTTTTTGCACAGATTCAGGAGCAGATTTTGGACAGCAGCAGTAGGATTGCCCGGGATCTCTCTTCAGTCCAAGGACTCACGAGGTAGCCTAGCTGTCATTCGCAGGCCGAAGTCCCTTCTATGTTTTAGTTTGTTTTCTTCGTTTCAAGACAAACAGTATGTAATATCATTTCAGACTTGTTTTTAGTACTCTATAGCAGTCCGTGAGCTAGTGACACCAGATTTTGGGTAGAGATTCATCTTTAACTTCCACATTTTGATTTAAGTTTTATGAGCTTAAAGTCTTCCACTTTTATTTAATTATTTTCATATGTTCATATTGTTGAGAAATTATCAGAGAATGTCTACTGTTTGGCTGGCCTAGATCCGTTAGTACGTGCAATCACGAATCCCGATGGTGGGAGATCCGAGTCATGACAGTAAAATGGCCAGGAAACACCCTAGTGGATCTTGAGGGGTGCCTAACACCTTCCCGTCAAGATAATTTGAAGCCTTTACCAAATCTCTAGTTTTCTAAATCAAATTTCTTTTTAGTGTCCTAATGCACTTAATCATTAGGTGGCGACTCTTCAAAATTCCAAACCTGATTCCCAAAAGGAAATTAATTGTCCACCCATATGTCATAAACCCGATTTCGCGATAAAAAGGGTGCATCAACAGCATGGTGACTCTGCAGTGGAATCCTTTAAGGCTTTTACCATTTCATGCTATTTGTTACTTTATGCTTCTTTACATGTCTTTACTTGTCTAAATTCCTATAAGTATTTATTCTTTCTTCTACTACAAAACTGACTTGGCTCTTTGTTTCTTTATTTCTCTTAATGCTTTCCTTTATCGCTTTCCTTTAATGTTGTTGTAAATTATGAGAAATTGTTGTAATTATTACTTATGAACGTGCAAATACATGACAACTTGTTAATTATTGTAACTGCATTTTTAAATATCTTATTACACTCGTGCCAAACAAAATACCATAGCAACGCTTATAATGAGTGGGTGTGCTCATCCGATATTATCACCCCCTAAATCAGGCAAAGGCATATTTGCGGTAAAACTAATCGATTGGCCATACCGTCGACAGTTCCTTACCTTTCCCTCTTGATTTGTCCGCTCAATGGTACTAGTCTAATACCCCATAGAAACCCTAGTTTGTTTAATTGTGCATGCATCATTGTCAAACCTAGCCGAGTCATTTATGTGGTCCACATAATGACTCTTTAAGATAGCCTTGTCCAAAGTCCACTGGGTTTCGTTGAAACCCAAACGGACACTACAGCGTTTTGTGTATTCATTTGGAGAACTAAATGCTTCTTATGCTAATTATTGATATTAATAGTTGAGTCTGATGGGGGTAAGGGTCTAAAACTTTTATCTTGCATAAATGAGGCACGAAGTCCCCAGATTCAGCATGGTCACCAACATCCACCTCAAATTGCTAAACTGGTGGGGGAGGTCTTCATTCCAACGATCAACCTCTTGCTAGGAAATACCCGGGAAACCTACCTTCTCTCCTAGAAATTCCACCCAACAACAAAATCATAGAAGCTGTAACTTTGTTTTGGGATTGTGATAGGTCGGTATTCCGTTTTAGAGACATTAAGATGACACCTTTGCTTGAGGAAATATGAGGAGTAGTTGGGATACCGTGGGAATATCTGATTTGCTATTGCTTTCCGGCAAGGATAGGGGTTTTCTCAAAGGGATGGGTCTAAAGAAGAATCCTGAATTGACATGTTTGAAGGAGTCGTACATTCCCTTTGACTATTTGTACGAAAGGTACGGTCACAGCAAATCTTACCATACTTATCCTGGCGAGTTCGCCCTCACGACATTGGGGCATATCCATCGAAGGGTCTGTCTCTTCATGTTCTGTTTCTTGGGGATGATAGTGTTTCCAATGAAGAAAGCAAGAATCCATACCAGACTAGCCTTGGTCTCCAAAACTTTAATGGAAGGAACTGACAGACAGTCATTCGGACTTGTGCCAATGATAGTTGCAAGAATATACCGAGCCCTAGAAAGGTGTCAACAGGGAGCCAAACATTTCGAGGGTTTTAATCTGATACTACAACTATGGCGCATGGAACACCTCCAAAAGTGTGAGTACCGATAGGAAATCCATCGTAGAGACTGGGACAATCATACCGCCTTTCATCACCCGAAGCGAATGAATTACATGCCCAACATGTTCGCCTAACAGGAGAATGCTAGACAATGGGTCGAACTATTTGACAATCTAACTGAGGACCGAGTGCAATGGATGTTTGAGTGGTTCCCTAGTGAAGAATTCATCATTCGATATTGGGATGCGCCATTTCTGATACTGATTGGTTTGAGTGGAACCTACCCTTATGTCCCTATCCAGGTTATGAGACAGGCTGGTAGGAAGCAGGTTATACCAAGGGTCGACAAGATGAGTCACTTCCAGGATGACGGTAGTCCATACAGGTGCCAAGCTCAACATATGTGGCATTGCAAAATTGCCTTAGGAAAAGACACTATCGAACTAGATCGCTACCATGCTGGTTGTACCCCACACTATTTAGGCTGGCTGGAGGACAATCACAATGGTTTTGGTCAGCCTGGGTTTGTTTGAGGTCACAGAATCATCGATGAAAAGGCTGAAGCACAAGTAAAATACAACCAACTGCGCAAGTGGATACGGGAATGTGAAAAAGATTAACGAGAAATACAAGAAGCTAATCAAAAACTAATTCGAGAATGGAAGGATATGGTTGTCAGCGCCAACAAACGACTAATTTTCTTGGAGCAGGGTTTAGTGGAACTGGAAAAGAAGTTTCTAAAGAGGGTCGAAGACTGTCGAGTTGCTGAAGGGAATAAAGGAGGACATCTAGCCAGAGCTTACTTGCTGCTAGGACTACGCGAGCTGTTCGAGGTAGCTAACACTGCCGAGTCTAGGGAAGTTCTTCTGGGACCAAATAGATCGGAGCTTTTCCCTTTTGCTTTGAGAAATGTAATAAGGCATATGGCCACTAGCAACATTTTTATTCTGTTATTTAGCGTCGCTTGGGATTCGTCTACCTTTTTATCAATAAAATGAGGCATTTAGCATTCTAAGTTCTCCAAATTTACTTGTCGCTAGGCCTACCTCGGGCACAACGAGGTCCTCAAAATTAGGACATGCTTTTATATTTCTCGCACTACGTGTATAAATATTGCAACATCTTTTCTTGTAATCCTTACTAACTTGTCACTTTTTTGTTTTTACTTTTTGTTTATTCCCATCCCCAAAGGTTAATGCGTGAACTCTGGCAACATCAGCATATTTTACAAGATCCAGGGGCCCTCCACCTACTCCTCCTCCCAGTCCTATCAAGCACAAAAGCAAAAGATGAATGGAAGATTCAAACAACTTAGCTGAACGGATAGAGGTCACTCGTAGTGCTATGGTCCCCAAGGAAAATGCCTCTCAGATAGAACAAAAACTACTGAAATTCCAAGAAGAGCTTGATCATGTCCGAAATCTGGCAAGTCTCTCATTTTCCTTCACTACTCCGGAAGTTACTCAGAATCCCATAACTCCACCAAACATCCCAAAGCAGCCCGCTCCTCACCACAACTGCAATACTTGCCACACTCCCAACAATGCTCCTCTGCTCATCCCGGAACTATTGAACTCAAAAAATGACCACTTCCACAACAAACACGACACCCCCATCTACGTAGAGACCGTGCCACATTACCCCCAGCCGATCATAGGCACACCCGAGTCCGATGATAAGGACTTGCTCATCACAAATCTAGCCAATATGGAATCGTATAAGAACATCGGATAATCATGGGAGTCACACCCATGCAGACCAGACTCACGACAACAGGACAACATATATTCGAAATTTTTATTTTCAAAAAATAAAAATATTTTTTAAGCATTCAACGCCTTGAAGATAAATATTTCAGCTTATCCTTAGCAAAAAACCTCTGCTTCAAATGCATCTCGAAACATTCAGAGACTTAAACAATTCAGCACCACCACGACCCAAGGGTCGGGGCTACGGGCTCACAAAGCCCTCGCGATATGGCTCTAAGTTTACAAAACTCCGGGCTCACTAAGCCCCAGGAAAAGAACTCCAGGCTCATCAAGCCCCCAGAAATAGCTCCGAGCGCGTGCAAAGCTATTTTAAAGAAAACTTAATGACACAGAGACTTCCACCAATCTCCACGCACTGGAAAATCCAAAACTGTAAGACCCTAATGGGTAGCCTCGGCAAAATGAGATCTATTCTCCATAAACTATAAGACCTCAATAGGCATGGCAAATTGAAAGACCTCAACATGCATGAAAAATCTCGCAATTTAGGCTATACGTCATATTTATATGAATCCCTAATGGGCATACACTCTACGTAAACACTTAAAACTGCTTCTCGGGATCAATGGCCCCGGCCAAATGCACACGACTTCGGTCGATACAGCTACTCAGCCCAAAAAAATGCGACTCGGGGACGCCCGACTGTTGGTAAAAAATCCCGAATCTATTTTCAAAAGAATCAGTTAAACGCAGGCTTCCCTTAACAAGAAAAAACTGAGTCCTGACTATGTCAGCTCCAAAAGCATCGATCTACTTGACCTATGAGCTATGAACCTTCCGAGGTGCTCAAAACATCGCCGACTATGACTTGAAATCGAGGTTCTTTTAGAACCGATGACGAGTCAGGAAAAATAATTAATAAGACCTTAACAAGAGGAAACAAAGCCTACATAAAGCCACGGGCCTCACATCAAACAACGTAAGTGCTATTGTCACCGGCTAAGCAAAGCCTCCGGGCCTCATATCAAAAGGTCTCTACGACCGTACAGCGTAAGAACCATAGTCACCGGCTTAAAATTTGACAACTTGAGGATTAAAGTGAGATCGAATCGTGACTTGATTCGGAGACCGAATCCGAAATAGGTAACCTAAGCAAAGCCTTTGGGGCTCACATTAGAAGGTCCCTGTGACCGAATAGCGTAGGTGCCAATGTCACCATCTAAGCAAAGCTTCTAGGCCTCATATCAAAAGGTCTCCACGACCAAACAGCGTAAGTGCCATTGTCGCTGGCTAAGCATGCCCCGGGCTTCATACTATAAGGTCCCAATGAAAAAGTAGCAGAAAGGACACCATCGCTGGCTAAGAGATCAGATGAGATTTAAGGTTCGATTACAGCTCGAGTCGCAACACAACTCGAGCACTAGGTCCAAAAGTCATAATACTCCCTAGAGTATGACAGCAGTGCCGCTTTCTCCGACCGGAACCTCCGCAAAGATCAAAGGGTCGATTACAGCTGGAATCGCAACGCGACTTAGAGACTGGTCCTAGAAAAATCGCCAAACGCCCAAGGGCAAAGAATAAAAGTCATTATCACCAGCCCAAACGGGCTTGAGGGTAAAATAAGCTCGAGTCAGGATCCCAACTCGGAGACTGAACCCGAGGGAAATTCAATCACAATATGCCCAAACGACGCTATAAACGGCCGAGAAAAATCTTCAGGTGCATGCCCGGAAAATCGCTTCGGTCCAAGAGCACAAAGGGTCATCACCCTCCGCCCAAGTAGGCGGGAAAAAGCTTGAAAGCCGAGCAAAGCTCAAGCCGTAGCACTACTCAGCGACCAATTCCACAAACTGGTCTACTCGATCGAGAGCAACGCCAAAAACGGTACAAATGGAATAATGCTATTGGATTCTCCTTACATTACATACGACAAAAACATTCTCCATTTATAGGCACGCCTTGCGCTCGCCGGACACCAAGTTACAAAATGGTAGAATCCATATTTTGCGCCAAGGGGCTATAACCCGTCAAGATCGCCCTCTGCAACGCCTATGAGGTGTGACCAAGCGTCATGCTCGTTCTCCCTTCTTTGAGACAATTACTACGAGAGAATAAAGCCTCTCGCTCCAACTTCCTCGAACAGTTCTCTACGGGATCGACAACGAACATATTTCTTGATAATTTTCTCTCGATCAAAGGCTCGCCTCAACTCAGATTGAGCGTCAGTAGCCTCTTTTATGCAAATTTCCATCTCGCGATCCACTTTGGTTCTAATCAGCGCCGCTTCCGCCCGGGCGTCAATTATCTCGGCCCTGACCTTCGAGAGGTCAGACTCTAGTCTCTCAATCATATCTACCTGAACCTTGGCATTACTACGAGACAAGTTGGGCTTGACCTCGAAGGCAGAGATCCTAGTTGAGGCGCTCACCTCCTCCAAAGCACGAGCTCGCACTCGGCCCCTTAGCTACTCGCAAGCTGCCCTGACACACTTCACGTCACATTTAAGGAACTCCAAGGTCTCCACCTTTTTCTGCAGGTGATATGGTGTGAAGAAATTACCCTTAAAATAAGAAAGAAGCGAAGAACACACTACAGAAAATTACCTGCTCTGTCAAATAGCTCTGATAGTTTAAGCTCCGATGAACCTCATATAGCAAATATTGTAGCTCAACTTCTTTCTCCTTGCGAAGAACCCTAGCGGATTCACCCTCATCCCGAATCCTCTAGAACTTGGCCTTTTGACGAGACAACTCAGACTTAAGCCTATCACAAGCCTGCGTAGGAAAGATTCAGTAAGAGGAGAATGATGCATGATATTGGAGAATTATGCCCGATCTCACCACAAAGTGAAGATGGCAGGTTTCCTCCAGATCAGAACACGCTCCTGATAGTACTGCTTCTGCAAACCCCGAAAGAACCAGCCCTATGCATAATATGCTCACTCGAGGGAGCCATTTGCTTAGAAATAGGCACACCAAGGACAGCCGACTCGGGTGATGCCCCATCTTCAAAAACACGAGCCCGGACAGTATAAGCTCCATTGCCTGATGGGTCCCGAACCTCTTGCTACTACCGTCTCTCGGCTCAGAGGCTGACGACTCAATCTACTCTCCGATAAAGAACTACCTCGCCCCGAGGAACCGCCCTTCATCTATAAAAACAGCAAATCCAGCACAAATGAGATGGGAAAATGTCACCTCGAATACATATCAGCAGGAGGAAAGCAACATACGCACGTACCTTGATGGTCCACTCCCCACTTGAAGCGAGATGAATCTCGCCACCTGCGTTCGCCGCAAGACGAATGGGTCACCAGCCACCGAACCCAGCAGGGCAAATCATGAACTTGGCCTGGCCTCCACGAATTCCTGCAACAATGGAAGCAACAATGATTAATTAGCCGATTTTCGCGATGAAAAAAATCTGAACGAAAGTCAAAGTGCCTAACTTACATGTGCGATTCCACCCTTTGAAGAAGGGCAGAAACTCCACAAGAATAATACCGGTCTTCCTAACTTGGACCAATTAACTAGCCCACTCTCGATCTCTGCCTACCTCATTATCTACAAATAAGGACATGGGTGAACGACCCCTCAAGGTTAACAGTCCTCGATAGTGAAAGGGCCGGTATAGCCTGATAAGATCATCGAGCGTGAATTCAAGCCCGAGTTTTTCTGCAAAGAATCTCATCATCAGCACCGTTCGCAAAGATGACAGATGAATTTGCTTCAAAGTAACCTATTACTTCAAGCAAAAATTGAGCACGACCTTATCTAGAGGACCAAAGGCAATGGGGTATAGTTACACACTCAAAAACCCATCTGCACAGTGCGTGATGCCTTCACTGAGGGAAAGCACCCGCAATGTCATCCCTTATATACAAGAGGAAGTGGCGAAGTCACCTACCGGATGTGAGCTCTAGGAAGCCAATGGCCTCGATACGAATTCACGGGTCGATGCCCGACCCAGGAAACATCCTTCTACAGACAACTAAGCTCAATGGACAGCGCGAATTATCTCCACGCTCGATACAAGCAGGGCGTGCACCTAGGATCGCGATTTCATCTCCGAAGGAGTAAACCATGGGATCTCCGATCTCTGAAACCCCACGAGTCCCCAAAGAAGCACCCCGAGCGTAGGCAATATCCTCAAACGGAAGCCAACCTTACACTTTCTAAAAGAGTTATCCATATCAAGATCAACAGGACCAACCGAGGCACAAAAGGATGACCTTCATCCGGGGTATCATTACCGAAGGCCCAGTAATTTGATGCAAGATATCCACCACGAACCAGAGGCCCCGACAGCTTAAGTTTATCCGGTCAATCCCAGTCAGGCCAAAGTACGACAAAAATAAAAGTAAGGGAGAGCCTTGCCGATCGGCCGGAGACCAGAACGAGCTATCATGACAAGCTACGATGGCCCATAAACAATAGAAGGCATTTAAAAATCCCGAAGGGCATAAAATCAATCAAGCGCCAAAGGAGAAGCAGAAATCTATCTCTAGCGGCCCAAAAGGACCGTCTACATCCTGATCAATTAGAACTCCGGGGCATCGAAGATGACCTGCATCTAGAGCAATACCACCAGATGCCTGGGAACTCAACACGCAATCTACGAATACCTCGGGAGACTCTAACAGCATCAATCTATCAGATTGATCCAGAGTTGTCCGGGAAGATGACGATGGGACCAAAAAAAGCCAATGTCGATCGGCAAGAAATCAAAGCAAAAACTCACGTCCTGATTAAATATCAGCGATCAGCAACACAAAAGGATACATTTGAAGAGCCTCGAAGGGCATGAAAGCATACGGAAATAGAACAAATTCGAAAGCAGAGACCAACAACGTTCATTTCTCATTTATGAAGTTTTCAAGTACAATGGCCACCAAGGGGCCACGGCGTTCGATTACAAAGCCCTGGAGGGTCATTACATAAAAAGTACAAAGGCTTACAAAAATCTATGCCTAAAACTGGGGAACGGGAGGATGTACATGCGATGAAACTCGTGCACCCTATCGGTCCGCGAGAGTTCATCTCTTTATCAGCATACCTGGGCACCACAACATCGAGCACGTATCATAGAGGGTGACTCATTTGACCTCCACCTCCCATAGGCTCCCAGCTCACTCCCCTGAAGGATCCCCATTGGGGAAGATGAAGGGAAGAAAAAGAAGGGGACACTGAGGAGGCAGAGAATAGAGACATGGCCTGCCAAGCCAAAGCTTGAACATTTGGCGAGCCTCCGCCTCAACAGCCAGCGGTGCCACTTTATCCCATTAGAAAGGAAGTGCCCTAAGGATGATGTGCCATATCAGGCGTAGGTAGAAGAGTGAGCAACAGTGCATAATTCGAATGACCATCTACGCAAAGGTGAAATAAACTCTCCGTTTATTGCCACCCCGGGCCAACGATAGTAGCGACGATGTACACACCAACTTTATGTTCGAGGAAGGAAGGCCCCGGTAGAAAACCTCCACACGACCCAAAAGAACTCCTCCAGATAGCCTTGAGATGGAAATCTTCCATCGTGGCAATCAAAGGTAAGAGAATATGGGAAGGAATAAGCAAAGCATACCAGCAGAAGTATTAAGATGAAAGATGCCATGCCACACAGCGCCCTCATTTATAGGAGGGGAAATGGAATGGTCATCAATGCTCTGGAAAATTGACCAACGAGTATAATTACTACCTCTTTGGAAAAATGAACCGACGGCAGCACTTTTGCCTCGAGGGGAGGAAAGGAGAGGGCATCGAGCGGAGATCTATGAGACACGCCATCTGTCACAAAAAATTATGCCGCGACCTGAATCGTCATTATAGCTTCGCAAAGAGGAGCTCGGGGAGTCAATTGTCAGAATCATTTCGCATCACTTCGTCATAACAAACGCGCAGGCTATCTATACGCAGTAAAATTAGAAGACTTGATTTTTTGACGTCAAGACATTTCGGAAGCCTTCCTCGAAGCCCCGAGGGTAGGAGGCCATGGTCGAATTCTCAGCCTCAGGGCTCATCAAGGTCCGAGTCAAAAGAAGTAGGGTCCGAGGTCAGGATAAGAAAGAAAGTCTCCTAAGCACATGGCTACACCTGATAGGTCTAGCTTATCCGAGAGCCTACTGAGAGGACTTGCGTTAGGCTGTCCCATCTTTGTACCCTTGCAATTAATATATATTTACTTTACCAAGTCCCCTCTCCTATAGAAGGGGGACTCACCATACCTTGTAAACAATTGATGGTGCTCCACTTCTCTATAACGCAATAATATCTCTCTCGCTCTCTCTCTTTCTTTCTTCTAAGATATCAGTGTTCATCACCCCGAGGTCGCCTAAGCATTTTATTGTTTCTTCGTTTGTTCTTCATTATTTAGCTCATGATTGATAGTATACAGCCTTACTTATATATTGCTCTGTTATCCCCTTCCTGGATACCCTCGATAAGCCGAGATAGGCTCGAGGCCTACCCCCAAGGTACCTACAAGCGTGCTTTACGCCCTGGAACATCCCCTTACTAGTTCGGTTATTGCTTTGATTAACTCGATCCTTACCGTTTTACTTCACGCTTTAGCACTAATCCCTTTACAAACTAGCTCAGGAATAGATCATGTATTTTTAGAATCCCACACCATTTTCACGATAAACACACAAATTTTTTGACATAATAAAACTAGGGGAACGAGTTGAAGAAGTAATTAAGAGCCATATGGTTACAAACTTCGAGGCCTTGCAAGCTACAAATAATGCCTTGCAGTCCGGTGGTATGTCCAAAAAGAGAGACGTAGGAGCCGTGATGGTTGCACAAAGGACCAAATCTTCTATCAAGTACCAAACCTACCGATGACCTCCACTCACACATCAGCCCACTCCGAACAGCCAAGCACCCTTACCACCCGTCTATCAACCATCTCCGCCGCCCATACATCAGCCTACTTCGCCCAGATATTCCCAACCCCCACATGTCTACCAAATGTACAATGCTCAACTATCCTATGATTAGTCTCATCGTACACGTCAGAACTTCCCTAAACCCTGACAAAATTTTAACCGCAGGCCTCCTAAAAAATATATAGCCATTGCTGAACCCATTGACCAACTATATGAGAGACTCAAAGCCACCGGTTATGTCACTCCCATCCCTGCTACAACACTTTAGAGCCCTTATTAGAGAGTTAACCCAAACAAATGTTGTGCATACCAATACGACATGAAAGGGCACACCATCGAGAATGTCGTTCCTTTAAAGACAAGATCTAGTCTTTGATCGATAATAAGGTTATTATGGCAAAGGAACCCGCCCCAAATGTATGCAGCAACCCTCTACCGGACCATAAGGGTGAGGGTATTCACATGATTGAAGTGGAGGATGATTGGGATCCAAAGGGATCCATCGGGTTGATCACAAATGTCAATGATCCAAAGAAGCCAGCAGTCACTCTCAACCTTATCATAGTCCAGATCCAACCATCTGAGGTCACTAAGGTAGATGTGTCTATCCCTCTTGATTTTGATGTAGCACCATCAACAAAGGCACCAACACCATTTGAAGTTGCAGTTTTGCCACCCAAAGAACACGTCCCATTCAAAGTAAAGATGGCCGCACCAATCCCGGTGGTGCTATCCGTCATGCCGTCATTCCACACAAAAGTAATACCTTGGGATTACACAGCTGAGGCTAGGAGGAAAGTCAAGGTTAGGTTTGAAGAGACTGTTGCAGCACAGTGGATGACAAGAATGTGGAGAGTCTATAACCCTGAGTACCTAGCTGAGTCCAGCATGCAAGCCTCCAACGATCCACCCATCATTGAGACAGTTCCAGACGAACTTTGAAGGAAAATACAGGCTAAAGAGTACTTGGTCATCGACCAGCTGAACAAAACACCAGCACATATATCCATCTTCTCACTACTGCAGAATTCTAAGGAACACAAAAATGCTTTGCTAATGGTGCTGAGTTTTGCCTACGTGCCAAGCAACATCACTGGCAGGGAAATGGCTAGTATGGTGGGATAGGTATTAGAGAGCCATAACACCTTCTATGAGGACGAGCTACCACCTGAAGGGCCGGGTTACAATAGAGCCCTGCACATCACTATGCAATGCGAGGACTATTTCATCACCAGGATCCTGGTCTTAGGGGGTTCTAGCCTTAACATTTATCATCTGGTAACACTCAAAAAGTTAGGCAAAGGGCTGCACAAGATAAAAGAACGAGCAATCAACGTAAAAGCCTTTTATAGGTCTCAGAGGTCCACCATCAATAAGATTAGCTTGTGTCTACATATGGGATCAACCTGATTCAATATTGATTTTCAAGTAATAGATGTGCCCACATCCTACAACTTGCTGCTGGGACGGCCATGGATTCATGCTACTGGGGGCTGTAGCATCGACACTGCACCAGGCAATAAAATTTGAATGGAATCACTAAGAGGTGATCATTCACGGCAAAGCAACCCCATATAAATCCCATATACAGTCGTCAGACCATTCTAGGAATCGGAGGGAGAAGAAAGCTAGGTAGAGAGACCTAACACCATATCAAGCCGATCAACACTGTCAACAAAGACAAGTGGTAGGATAATAAGATCGAGAGTATATGAATTGGAGTGGGTACGAGCCTATCAAAGGACTCGACAAAAACCTCCAAGGAGTAGCTAAACCCATAACACTCAAGAAACATGGAACCACTTTCGGCTTGGGATACAAATATACTTGGGAAGAGTTCAACAACTGGTCACCGCCATGGCGTGGTCCTCACTACCCACTGGAGCAGCCGATACCACACTTATAATAGACTTTCCAACAAGCTGACATCGTCTATAGGACATACGAAGAAGAGGTGCTTGCAGTAGTAAAAAACTTGTTTTTAAAGGACAATGATAGGGATTATTATGTTATCCTTGAGGAGGAGGAAGAGGAATGCCCTTCTATACAGGCTGTAAGCAGAGGAGCATGCCTCAATAACTGGACTACCAAAACAACTCGAGGAGGGCTAGAACAAGATTATGCGCTATTTTTATCTACTAGACGATTTTCTTTTCGCATTTTTTCCTGCAATATAAACTTCAATGTTCAAAACAATTATGAAATTTATCAAAAGCATTTAGACTTTTCTTATGAATCAACACTCATTATTATTTTGTTCTCATTACTTTACTTATACAGCATTACTATTACTTCTCTTGATGAACCCATGAATGTGACAGGCAATGAGGAAATACAACAAATAGACATTGATCCAGAATGAATTCGCAGATGCATTGGCTACCCTTTCATCCATGATACAGCGTCCGATAAGAATTTCATTGATCCCATTCCAATGAAAATTCATAATCAGCCAGCTTACTCTGCCCATTATGAAGTGGAAGTACAAGGAAAACCTTGGTTCCATGATATCAAGGAATATTTGGCGAAAGGAGAGTACCCAAAGTCTACCAATCAAACTCAAAAGCATACACTTCGGAGGATGTATAAGAATTTCTTTCACAGCCGAGGAATACAATATAGGAGGACTTCGTATTTGGGATTATTAAAGTGTGTCAACGCAAAAGAAGCATCCAATGTGCTAGAGGAAATTCATGCTGGGACATGCGGTCCACATACAAATGGTTTGTTTTAGCAAAGAAGTTACTCCGGGCTGGTTACTTTTGGATGACGATAGAGACCAATTGCATCTGGTATGTTTGGAAATGCCATCACTGTCAGATTCATGCAGACATGATAAGAGTGCCTCCGAGTGAGATCCACACAACAAGCTCACCATGACCATTAGCGGTCTGGGGAATGGACGTCATTGGACCACTCGAGCTTGCTGCTTCCAACGGACACAGGTTTATCCTAGTAGCCATCGACTATTTCACCAAATGGGTCGAAGCATCATCTTACAGGGCAGTGACTAAGAAAGTTATGATAGACTTCGTCCGCGGCCGTATTGTTTATCGATTCGGTATCCCAGAGTTGATCATCACTGATAATGGCTCCAATCTTCTGGATTTTGAAAAACCTTCAGGATTAGCCACAAGAATTCCACAGCCTACAGGCCTCAAATGAATTGAGCCGTCAAAGCCACCAACAAGAATATCAAGAAGATATTAAGGAAAATGATAGAAAAGCACAAATAATGGAACGAGAAGTTATTATTTGCTCTATTCGAGTATCGCACCACAGTCCACACATCAACTTGGGCAACCCCTTATATGCTGGTTTATGGTACAGAGGCAGTTATTACCGCCAAAGTAGAAATTCCTTCCCTAAGGATCATGCACGAGGCTGAGCTCGACGACGCAGAATAGGTAAAATCTCGTATGAACAACTATCTCTTATAGAAAGGAGGAAAATGAATATGGTTTGCCACGGTCAACTCTATCAGAACAGAACGTCCAGAACCTTCAACAAAAAGCTCAAGCCAAGACAGTTCACACCGCGACAGCTGGTGTTAAACAAAATTTTTCCGCATCGGGATGAAGCCAAAGGGAAGTTCTCTCCCAACTGGTAAGGTACGTATATGGTTCACCGTGTTCTAACAGGAGGAGCCCTCATACTTGCAGAAATGGACGGAGAAGTTTGGCCAAAGCAGATTAATTCTGATGCAATCAAGGGCTACTATGTGTAATCTTTATGTTTTCCTTGCATGATGTAATTGAACTATGCCTGACTTAATTATCGTTTAAGAGGGAATACGTAGGTAGCCCTATTGTTTTGGTCACAATTAAATAAAATTTTCATTTTCCCCCGAAATTGGAAACTGGGGCCGAATTTTGAGGAGGACCCTCAAAATTCCGAAGCAATTTCAGACGAATCGTCGCAAGCAACAGTCAGAAGCACTAACCCATTAAACTGGGGCAGAATTTTGAGGAGGACCCTCAAAATTCCATAGAAATAGAGGTTGCAATGTCCCAAAACACGTCACAATCATTGGTTCATCTAGAAATTTATTCTTAATTATATGCTTATATCATATTTTTACGAAATCATGCATGTTTATTATTGAAATTGCCTTGTTTAGCAACGCTACCCCAATGATACATACAGTATCACCAGATCGAAGCCAAATAGGTCAAGTAGGGCCAGCGGGGATACGAACTAACCTCCTCTTTTACAAAACTCACTATTTTTCTTCGGATGTAGGCACTTGGATTGGGAAATCATCAAACATAATATACACTCACGAGACAAACATTGTTCAAGAATACAACTCTCAAGATCGTTGTGAGCACGTGATTTTTGCCCTAAGCAATTTTAATCCAAAAGTTTCAAATAAAATGGCTTTTTTTATTATATTACCATTTTTGTGAATTTTTGTTGAAACTGGTTAATTATTACATTTTAATTCATATTAAAAAAAATACAAAAATATACACATGCATTAGGGGGTTTAATTTTTATAATTTTAGTATTAATTCTAAAGAAAAAAAAGTCTGTTTGTGAATTACCATAAAAGAGATATTAATTAGTATAAACAATTTAATAAAGAAAATACAAAAATACAAAAGAAAAGAAAATACAAAAAAAAATATAAAAGAAAAAGAAATACAGAAATACAAAAGGAAAATAAAATACAAAAAATAATACAATTCAAAAATACAAGTGAAAATAATTATAAAAACACAAAAAATGAAGAAATTGCAAGAATTGTTAATTGGGCCAAGTTTAATGACCCAAATCAGAGGCAACCGCCCAGTCCCAAGTGACTCATACCCGGTCTGCCCCATTCTATACCAAAACGACCCCGTTTAAAGTATAAGAGATCTGGGCCGTTCAAATAATGAGATCTAACGGTCACGTTACATAAACCCTGAGTAAAGAAAACGACATCGTTTCATCTCGAGTAATCTGAACCGTTAGTCTAATCAATCCAATGGTTGAAATTGAATCATCATTTAAGTAATACGGTGACATTTCAATAATCAATGAATCTGAGCTGTTGGTTTATCTAACCCACGGTCTCAGTTCTTTAGAGTGTTTTTAATATGATATAACGTTACCCCCTCTATATCATTTTCATATTCTTCTCCCCTTTTCCAAAACCCTAGCCGCCCTTAGATGCTCCCAAAGCCTGGCGGGAAACACCATGTATGCTAAACCTTCCACCCTTAACACTATAGACGCCTCTGAGTCCCCTCTTCCCACCCCCATACCTCTTTTCCCTCGAATAAAGCCGGAACCCTTCGAATATTCAAATTAGTGTCGTCGGAACCCTAGTTCCGGCGAACACTGCTTCATTAAAACCACTCCCAAATCACCATATAACATACTCTTGTCATCCTCAACACCGTTCTGAAGCCCTATAGTCTCAAAGATCGCTGTAAGACTCAAAATTGTTCAAAAAGAGTCTGCCGGCGACTAAAATTTCAAGAACAGCTATAAAGGCCTCCTGGGTACCGAGGTTGATATTTTAAGGAATAGAAGAAAAAGAAAAGCCAAAACACAAGATTATCGTAAAATAAGAAAATAAAGCTAAGTATCTTCTTTCTTTCTTTCTTTTTGATTTCTTCTTTGTATGCATGTCTCTGATTCTTGATAGATTAGCCTTTTTGATTATTATTAGTTTTTTTGATTCGTTTAAAATGAATACTGTTTTTGAAAAAGGATAAAAATAAGCAAATAAGTTTTAGCCTTTGATAATTTTCTGTGTTGGCTAGGGTTTAATAAGAATTAAATGCTTGTTTGGTTAGTTTTTAGAAATTTTAGATTCTGGTTATCATTTCGATTTCTGTTTTTATTTTAAATTGAAATTGATAATTAGAAGTTTGGATTTTCAGTAGATTTGTTTCTATTAGTTTTAGTTTCTGAATCAGTTAATGAGTAATCAGTAATTGATTTCGGAATAATTGGTAGCTAATTAGTTAGGGTTATAGCTGATAATTCTGAAAATTAGTGGTAGGTTAATTAATTAAAATTAAGGAACAAAGGGGTAAAAGACAGTAAGGATAATTGGCAAATAGGATTTGGGTTCAGGGGTGATTTCGGAATACAAAAATGGTTTAATTGTAATAAAATTTAGGAGGTGGGGGTAATGTGGTCAATATAAAGGGTAATGCAGTAAAATACCACTTAGAAGTGGGGGTAAAAGGGTAAAAACAATGGAATAGAACATTCTAGATAGGGGAAAAAGGGAAATTCTGTATTAATAAGGGGTTAAAATTGATTAGTTAACAAATAATAGGGGTACAATTGAAATAAAAGGGGGACTGTTTAATAAATTCTGAAATTTAAACTTCCCTCTCTTTTTGTTCTATAAATAGGCCTCACTTCGCCTCTTTGAAAAAAACGTTTTTGGGAGAATTTGAAATGCATAAAAAAATACTCTCCTGCTATTTGCAATCTGAATTATTATATTTCATCATTTCAAAACCCAAAAATCGTAAAAAAAACATCACTGTTCTATTGACTATAGCTCAATTTCAAGTTGGTGCTTCTTTTGTTTGATTTTTGGTGATCAAAGTTCTGCTGAATTGGATTCGTTTGAGTTGATTGTAGTTTCTACTGTTTGATCCATTGTTTGCTGGGTTTAAGTTTGATGATTGTCGAAGTTGTGACTAATTGCTGTTGAACTTTCATTGTTGATAATGTTTCTGTTCTTACGGCTAGAATTCTCATTGATTTTCACTCATTTCCAGGTATACAATCATTTCCATTTGCTGTATTCATGTTTGATGAAGTGAAAGTCGAGTGAATTTCTGTTTATGAACCTGTTAGCAGATAATATGTTTTGTAATTAGAAATTTAAAGATATAAAAGTAGTATTCAGATGTATTCGTTTGGATTGACAGAATTTGTAATGAACTCTAAGTATTAGACTGTTCTGCTCCTATATTTAGATTAGATTTAATTTGATTTGTAATAGAACTATAATCGGACTTTAAAACTTAGGCGAAAATCATTATGTTATTGTTCGATTTTATATGATATGAATAATAGGTTTGTAATGAAAACTGAAAATCGATAATTAGTTGTAGTTAGTTTCATACAGGTTGATAGAATAATTTCATGATTAGTTATAGTTAATTTCCTTTCAGATACCACATGCATATGTTTAAAAATAATTCAATAATAAGATTGAAACTTCCAGTAGTTACCTTCGTTTTATATTTGTAATGAAGCTGTTTGGAATGTATAAACTAGGGCTAAATGGTTGTTTAATAATGCTAAATCATGTACTAGGCTGTAAAATGAGCATCATCGTGTTCTTTGTTATTCCAACAAAAATGATAACTTCTGCTTAGCTGTTAACAAATGTGATTAGGTTTATATGTAGATCTCCCTTAATTGACATCAAATTCCTTTTAAAAATAAATCATCAGGTTCTCTATCATCACCTCACTATTAATACTGATTGAGCTTTGGCTCACATCATTTGGTCCATAAGGATTGGGCTCAACATAGGCCCGACTGAAGAACAGTCAGGTCTTTATCCCAAAAACGTCGTTCCCTGGCTTTCAATTGGGCTCATTTTGGGCACAAAGCTTGGACACTTCATTTAATTTGCCTATCCAGTTATATGACTTCCAATTCGCTTAAGAAACTCTCCTCTTACTTAGATGTAGACTTGAATTCGAGACCTAAACACCTTGATTGCTTTTAATAGTACTAATTGTAATTAGCTAAGTCCCTTTAGAGACAATACATGATAGAGGAAGTGTAGTCATCTTTAGGTTGACCTTAATAAATAAAAACGAGATGAGCCTCGCCGCATCAAATATACAATCGCGGGGCCCTGATTAATTACTTAATTAAAAAATACTTAGAGATTCAGGACGGGCCGTTTAGCAAATTTCACAGCCTTCCCAAAAGTAAATAATACGTTAGTCGCTTTAGGCGCGCTTTTAATAATTTTACCTTCCTAATACGGGTGTGCATTTCATGCAACCCAAATCCAAATCCAAAAATGTTGAATAAGAATGTTTCGAGGATCCGGGTGCATTTCATGTGACGTGATACGAAAACACGTTCTTAAATGACGTTCACTTTCTTAAATAAAAAATAATAACTGACAAAAGCAGTAAATAACTTTAAAATTGCACTGAAGGTTTAACATGTATCAAAATCAAATATTTTAGCCAAATATAGCAGTTGAGCGACCGTGCTAGAACCACGGAACCCGGGTGCCTAACACCTTCTCTCGTGTTAGCAGAATTCCTTACTCGGATTTCTAGTTCGCGACTATTAAACAGAGTCAAACCCTTCCTCGATTCGGGATTCAAAACGGTGACTTGGGACACCATAAATCTTCCAAGTGGCGACTCTGAATCTTAAATAAAAATGAATCCCGTTTTGATTGTCCTTGAATTGGAAAAACTCCTTTCTTACTATATCCCTTCCCGGGATGTAGTAAAAGCCGATTAATGCCTTAGAAAAAAGGAGGTGTGATAGCTCTGGCGACTCTGCTGGGGAATTGAACCCAGAACTTCTGGTTCAGTGTTCAAGAATTCGAGCTCAGTTAAATTGTTGTATTTGGCTTTATTCGGTTTTGATACATGTTCCATGCTTTCATGCTAAATGTTTACCGCTTTAATATTTGTTGAACTGTATATAAATTGTCGCGAATCCCTCCCTCTTTCTGAGTCTTCTACATCATGGAGAAGGGTGCACTTCGTGTAGCTTCTCTTCTGTTAGAGTCTTTTTACCAAATTTAGAACGAGGTTTGGATAAGTTGCAAAGCCGGGCGAGCTTCTGTATCCCCGGTACGCTG
>MU683325.1:184251-196074 GCA_026770625.1 Nicotiana glauca
TTTATACTAACAAATTATTCTTTGATTAGAACAGGGACAAAAGATTCAAATTCTTACTAATCACTTTAAAGTGAATGTGACCACTGTGGATAACAAAGGAACACAGAAAGTTGCAACAGTCAGGCACCCACCTGGAGAACAAGGGAGGATAGTTCAAGTTTTAAGGGAAAGCAACAATGTTCAAAGGAATCCATTTCAAGTTTCAGCAGTCAGGCACCCACCTGAAGAACAAGCAAGCAGGCGCCCACCTAAAGAACAAGGGAATATCTTTTCAAATGCACCAAGCAGGCGCCCACCTGAAGAACAAGGGAATATCTTTTCAAATTCAGCAAGCAGGCGCCCACCTGAAGAACAAGGGAATACATTACAAAGTACAGCAAGAAGGCACCCACCTGCAAAACAAGAGAAGTACAATGAAACTTTTATCTCTCAAGTTAACATTCAGTAACATCATGCACCTAGTTATCATACTGGGGCAGAAAAGTTTCTTTGTTTTTCTATTTTTGTAAGCAGGCACCCACCTAGAGAACAAGGGAATACTTTCTCAAAGTAATCATAAGCAGGAGCCCACCTGAAGAACAAGGGAATACTTTTTCAAGAAATCGCAAGCAGCAGCCCACCTGAAGAACAAGGGAATACATTCTCAAACAATCTCAAGCAGGAGTCCACCTGAAGAATGGATACATATTTCAATCCACAGTCAAGGCAGCAACCAAAATTCCGTTGAAGAATACAAAATGCAAGATTGAAGCAATTCAAGAACACAAGATACCAGACATTAGATAGGATTTTTGTAAATCATAGGGCATAGCCTAGGATAACTTCTTTTTATCTTTACACGGTGTAAGAAGGGGGTCAGCAAGCAGCAATAGCAGCAACAACATTGAAATCACAGCTTCATGGTAGTCCCAGCTACCAGACACTCCTGAACTACACTGATCTGATTCCCGTTTAGCCCGGGATATGTAGGCAACCTCTGAAGCAGGGTGCGGTCAAACTTTTCAAAAATGCTTCACATGGAATATGCAAATGGGCAAAAATCCCTCATTACCGCTCACTTATCTTTGGACAAAAACTCTTCGTGTTTCCGGGCAAAGAGGGGCAGTTGTGAGCACGTGATTTTTGCCCTAAGCAATTTTAATTCCAAAAGTTTCAAATAAAATGATTTCGTTTTATTTTATTACCATTTTTTGTGAATTTGTTTTGAAATTGGTGTGAATTATTACATTTTAATTCTTATTAAAAAATACAAAAATATACACATGCATTAAGGGGTTTATTTTTTACAATTTTAGTATTAATTCTAAAGAAAAAAAATAGTCTTTTTGTGAATTACCATAACAGAGATATTAATTAGTATAAACAATTTAATAAAGAAAATACAAAAGAAAAGAAATTACAAAAAAATATAAAAGAAAAAGAAATACAGAAATACAAAGGGAAAATAAAATACAAAAAATAACAACACAAAAAATAATACAATTCAAAAATACAAGTGAAAACAATTATAAAAACACAAAAAATGAAGAAATTGCAAGAATTGTTAATTGGGCCAAGTTTAATGACCCAAATCAGAGGCAACCGCCCAGGCCCAAGTGACTCATACCCGGTCTGCCCCATTCTATACCAAAACGACCCCGTTTAAAGTATAAGAGATTTGGGCCGTTCAAATAATGAGATATAATGGTCACGTTACATAAACCCTGAGTAAAGAAAACGACATCGTTTCATCTCGAGTAATCTGAACCGTTAGTCTAATCAATCCAATGGTTGAAATTGAATCATCATTAAGTAATACGGTGACGTTTCAATAATCAATGAATCTGAGCCATTGGTTTATCTAATCCAACGGTCTCAGTTCTTTAGAGTGTTTTTAATATGATATAACGTTACCCCCTCTATATCATTTTCATCTTCTTCTCCCATTTTCCAAAACCCTAGCCGGCGTTAGATGCTCCCAAAGCCCGCCGGAACCCTACCGGCGAGAAACGCCATGTATGCCAAACCTTCCACCCTTAACGCCATAGACGCCTCTCAGTCCACTCTTCCCACCCCCATACCTCTTTTCCCTCGAATAAAGCCGGAACCATTCAAATATTCAAATTAGTGTCGCCGGAACCCTAGTTCCAGCGGACACTGCTTCATTAAAACCACTCCTAAATCACCCTATAACATACTCTTGTCATCCTCAACACCGTTCTGAAGCCCTAAAGTCTCAAAGATCGCTGTAAGACTCAAAAATGTTCAGAAGGAGTCTGTCGGCGACTAAAATTTCAAGAAAGGCTATAAAGGCATCCCGGGTACCGGAGGTTGATTTTTTAAAAGAAATAGAAGAAAAAGAAAAGCCAAAAGACAAGATTATCGGAAAATAAGAAAAGAAAGCTAAGTATCTTCTTTCTTTCCTTTTTTTTTGATTTCTTCTTTGTATGCATGTCTCGTGTTCTTGGTAGATTAGCCTTTTTGATTGTTATTAGTTTTTTTTGATTCGTTTAAAATGAATACTGTTTTTGAAAAAGGATAAAAGATAAACAATAATTTTTAGCCTTTGATAATTTTTTTTATTGGCTAGGGTTTAATAAGAATTAAATGCTTGTTTGGTTAGTTTTTGGAAATTTTAGATTCTGGTTATCATTTCGATTTCTGTTTTTATTTTAAATTGAAATTGATAATTAGAATTTAGGATTTTCAGTAGATTTATTTGCATTAGTTTTAGTTTCTGAATCTGTTAATGAGTAATCAGTAATTGATTTCGGAATAAGTGGTAGCTAATTAGTTAGGGTTATAGCTGATAATTCTGAAAATTAGTGGTAGGTTAATTGATTAAAACTAAGGGACAAAGGGGTAAAAGACAATAAGGGTAATTGGCAAATAGGATTTGGGTACAGGGGTGGTTTGGGAATACAAAAAAGGTTTAATTGTAATAAAATTTAGGAGGTGGGGGTAATGTGGTTAATATAAAGGGCAATGCAGTAAAATACCACTTAGAAGTGGGGGTAAAAGGGTAAAAACAATGGAATAGAACATTCTAGATAGGGGAAAAAGGGGAAATTCTGTATTAATAAGGGGTTAAAATTGATTAGTTAACAAATAATAAGAGTACAATTGAAATAAAAGGGGGACTGTTTAATAAATTCTGAAATTTAAACTTCCCTCTCTTTTTGTTCTATAAATAGGCCTCACTTGGCCTTTTTGAAAAAAATGGTTTTTGGGAGAATTTGAAATCCACAAAAAATACTCTCATGATATTTGCAATCTGAATTCTTATATTTCATCATTTCAAAACCCAAAAATCGTAAAAAACATCACTGTTCTATTGACTATAGTTCAATTTCAAGTATGTGCTTCTTCTGTTTGGTTTTTGGCGATCAAAGTTCTGCTGAATTGGATTCGTTTGAGTTGATTGTAGTTTCTACTGTTTGATCCATTGTTTGCTGGGTTTAAGTTTGCTGATTATCGAAGTTGTGACTAATTGTTGTTGAACTTTCATTGTTAATATTGTTTATGTTCTTACGGCTAGAATTCTCATTGATTTTCACTCATTTCCAAGTACACAATAACTTCCATTGGCTGTATTCATGTTTGATAAAGTGAAAGTCGAGTGAATTTCTGTTTATGAACCTGTTAGCAGATAATATGTTTTGTAATTAGAAACTTAAAGACATAAAAGTAGTATTCAGATGTATTCATTTGGATTGACGGAATTTGTAATAAACTCTAAGTATTAGACTGTTCTGCTCCTATATTTAGATTAGATTTAATTTGATTTGTAATAGAACTATAGTCGGACTTTAAAACTTAGGCGAAAATCATTATGTTATTGTTAGATTTTATACGGTATGAATAATAGGTTTGTAATGAAAACTGAACATCGATAATTAGTTGTAGTTAGTTTCATACAGGTTGATAGAATAATTTCATGATTAGTTATAGTTAATTTCCTGTCAGATACCACATGCATCTGTTTAAAAATAATTCAACAATAAGATTGAAGCTTCCAGTAGTTATCTTCATTTTATATCTGTAATGAAGCTGTTTGGAATGTATAAACTAGGGCAAAGCGGTTGTTTAATAATGCTAAATCATGTACTAGGCTATAAATTGAGCATCATTGTATTCTTTGTTATTCCAACCAAAATGATAACTTCTGCTTAGATGTTAACAAATGTGATTAGGTTTATATATAGATCACCCTAAATTGACATCAAATTCCTTTTAAAAATAAATCATCAGGTTCTCTATCCTCACCTCACTGTTAAGATTGATTGAGCTTTGGCTTACATCATTTGGTCCATAAGGATTGGGCTCAACACAGGCCCGACTGAACAACAGCCAGGTCTTTATCCTAAAAACGTCATTCCCTGGCTTTCAATTGGGCTCATTTGGGCCCAAAGTTTGGACACTTCATTTAATTTGCCTATCCAGTTATATGACTTCCAATTCGCTTAAGAAACTCCCCTCTTTCTTAGATGTAGACTTGAATTCGAGACCTAAACACCTTGATTGCTTTTAATAGTACTAATTGTAATTAGCTAAGGCCCTTTAGAGAAGACAATACATGATAGAGGAATTGTAGTCATCTTTAGGTTTGCCTTAATAAATAAAAACGAGATGAGCCTCGCCGCATCAAATATACAATCGCGGGACCCTCATTAATTACTTAATTAAAAAATACTCAGAGATTCGAGATGGGCCGTTTAGCAAATTTCACAGCCTTCCCAAAAGTAAATAATACGTTAGTCGCATTAGGCGCGCTTTTAATAATTTTACCTTCCTAATACGGGTGTGGATTTCATGCGACGCAAATCCAAATCCAAAAATGTTGAATAAGAATGTGTTGAGGATCCGGGTGCATTTCATGTGACGTGATCCGAAAACACGTTCTTAAACGACGTTCACTTTCTTAAATAATAAATAATAACTGACAAAAGCGGTAAATAACTTTAAAATTGCACTGAAGGTTTAACATGTATCAAAATCAAATATTTTAGCCAAATATAGCAGTTGAGCGACCGTGCTAGAACCATGGAACCCGGGAATGCCTAACACCTTCTCTCGGGTTAACAGAATTCCTTACTCGGATTTCTGATTCGCGACTGTTAAACAGAGTCAAACCCATCTTCGATTCGGGATTCAAAACGGTGACTTGGGACACCATAAATCATCCAAGTGGCAACTATGAATCTTAAATAAAAACGAATCCCGTTTCGATTGTCCTTAAATTGGAAAAACTCCTTTCTTACTATATCCCTTCCCGGGGTGTAGTAAAAGCCGAGTAAAGCCTTCGGAAAAAGGAGGTGTGACAACCGTTGCACTTACCCGCATTTGATATCCACACACATCAGCGACATTTTGTGTTTCACAGTGTCCCAGCAGTCACAATATTGCAGTCCGCTATCACCTAAGAATGCTATGTTACCATTTGCCATTTTATTTCGCGCTATCTACATCTCTCCATTGCATAAGACTACCGTTCATCCTTTCGAGACGAAACAATATCTCTATCTACATTTCTGCATTGCATAAGGCTACCATTCTGCCTTGTGAGGCTAAACAATGTCTCCATCTCCATTCCTGCATTGTATAAGGCTACAATTCTGCTTTCTGAGACTAAATGATATCTCCATACTACATCTGCATGGCTGAAAGATCGCCACATACTGCATCTGCATAGCTGAAAGATCGCCACATACTGCATCGGCATGGCTGATAGATCGCCATATACTGCATCTGCATGGCAGAATGATAGCCAGATACTGAATCTTCATGGCTGAAAGATCACCACATACTGCATCTGCATGCCTAAAAGATTGCCTCATACTGCTCAACATGGAAGAAAGATCACCAGACACTGCATCTGTGTGGCTAAAAAATTGCCATATACTGTATCTACATGGCTGAAAGATCACCTCATACTGCATCTGCATGGCTGAAAGATCTCCATACACTGCATTGGCATGGATGAAAGATCACCGCATACTGCATCGGTATGGCTGAAAGATCGGCACATACTGCATCTGCATGGCTGAAAAATAACCACATACTGCATCTGCATAGCGGAAAGATTGCCTCATACTGCATCTGCATGGCTAAAAGATTTCCACATACTGCATTTTCATGGCTAAAAGATCTCTACATACTGTATTGGTATCGCTGAAAGATCGCCACGTACTACATCTGCATGGCTGAAAAATTGACACATACTGCATCTGCATGGCGGAAAGATCGCCTCATACTGCATCGGCATGGCTGAAAGATCGCCACATACTGCATCTGCATGGCTGAAAGATTTCTATATACTACATCTGCATGGCTGAAATATTGCCACATACTACATCTGCATGGTTGAAAGATTGCCTCATACTGCATCTACACGGCTGAAAGATCGCCACATCGCATGGCTAAAACATCGCCACATTGGGCTGAAAGATCACCACATGCTATTACATCCTTCATGGGCTGAAAAATCACCAACTTATCCAATGGCACCATCATTCAGTGGCACCATCCTGGTAGCCCGAGAACACCATGTCATGGCCTGAGGCTCCATGCTAGTATTTTGCATATCATTACTCAAAGGCATCATGGTTCGAAGGCACGATTTTCATAGCCCGAGAGCATCATTTAATAGCCTGCAAATCCTTTATTATACGCTTCATGGCCCAGGATGTCATGATCTAAGGACGTCATCCTAACCGTCCGAAGACATCATTCATGGTCCAACTGGAACTTGCATCATATCTAATTTTATGCACAATGTATGCTTGTATTGTTTCTATTTGTAGGTAAAATTGGCATGCGACAGCTGTCCCGATAGGAGCCTGCTCCAGTGCGCACAGCCACATCGAACCCAACCATTCCAGTAAGCCACTCACTCGACCAGCCCAAAATATTGCATATGTTCTTGGAAAATACCCCTCGACATCTTCTGCCGACAGACTATGAACTACATATGGCCTGATTCCTGTAAAACCACGGATATGTAGGCAGCTCATAAGCTAGGGTGTGTCCTGATCCTCCCCCAAACCATTTCGCTCGATCAAAATTGGCCAGTCGTATCTTAACCTGAAAACTCTTTCATCATTCTCGAGTAAAGAGAGGCAGTTGTTGACACCCAATTATTTCCTATATATTTTCAATATGCAAAATAACTTCAAAATGGTATATGTATGCATATATGCATATATCCAAGTGCTTCATTACCTTTCCTTACTTTTAAAAGAATTTAAATCTATTTATTCTCCTATTTTATCCATAAAAATCTTGTAATTGTTTCCAAAAATTATCATTTTGGTAATTCCCTTATTGCACTACTATGTCTATGCTAAAATATAGTGAAGGGAATTTTTGCATATTTTTACAAATTTATTTACTATTTTTAAAGCTAAATTGTATATAATTATAATATTAGTCTATTTTAAGATTTAACTGCATTTTTATTCATAAAATTAGGTTTCATATTTTTAAATAGTTAAATATGTTCTATTAATAATTTTAGTACCTTTAATATATTTTCAAAAATTATTTTATTATTTCTTTATAAACCAAATAGGGAAAATTGGCTATTTAAATGTTATCTCAATTTTGTTTCAATTATAGCCCAATTCTGACCCCAATTGAACCCTGACCCGATTCCAATGTAATCCGAATCAAACCCAGTTTCATTAAACCACCCATTTACCTGTTTTAATCCAGGTCGTTGATCATTCAGATCAACGGCCAACAATCACCCTTTCCTTAATTAATTCCAAACAACTCCCCCAAAGCCTTTCATTTGTCACCATACGCTGCCTCTGAATCCATCCTCTCCCAATCCTCTCTGCAACACCCCCAAACCCTAGCCACCGCCACCCTAATCCACCCTAATCCATGGCTTTCCATGACATGTATCAGCCTTCCAAAGCTTCTACGTGTTTGGTTCTGTGGTCTCATGACCAGACATTGAAGGGGCTTAGTCTAGTCTTTGCTCGATGACCTTTCTCCAGTCATCTCCGACTTTTCTTCGACCATCCATGGCCATTCGAGTCAGAGCTTTGAATCTCCTATTTAGACCGGTAACTTTCAAGGCCTTTCTCGTTGCTTTTGGGTTCTTATGAAACCCTATTCTCTAAGACCTTTTCTACTTCTTCGAGATTTAGTTTAGATCCATGATTTCTATCAATTTTTAAATGCCTTCTCGAAGTTTCTTTATCTTTGCTTTCAAAAAAAGACTCTTCATCTTCATCCAATTAGGGTTATCCTTCAAGTTCTTCTTCTTTTTTAAAAATCTATTCTCTGATTTTAATGTGTCTGTGATTCTACTACGTTTGTTCATGTTATTCTCCTATCTGAGTTTACCATGTTAAAAACCCTAATTTCTTTTGGATTCATTCGAGTTTCTGAAGCTGTTTGCTAAGTGCTTGTTTGATTTATTTTGTTATCATCTTTAAACTCGATTGATGTTAAAAACCCTAATTTCTTTTGGGTTCATTCGAGTTTCTAAATTTGTTTGCTCAGCATTTATTTGATTTATTTGTTTATCGTATTTTAAAGCTGAATATTGTTGAAGAAACCTATGTCTTTGGGTTTGAGACTATTCGTTTGAATGCGTGACTCTATTTGAAAGTTCCTTGTTTCGGAACCTCTTTTCCTTATGTGAATCATTCATTTCTGGGTTTTACTATCTTTACAATTGGACTATGTTCATAACCCTAACATTTCAAAAGGTCTCTCGTCTGTTACGGTGAGACCCTTTGCATGTTTTTGATACTCTATTTTCCTTCACTGTTGATTCAATGAGACTTGACCTACTTGATTATCATGCTTCGAATGTTTTCTATCAACTGAACTTTGTGCTACTATTCCATGTTGTTTCTTTTGCCAATGGGTTTGGCCTCGCATGTCTATTGTTTGTGCACTTTATTTATATGCTGAGGTTCCTTCTTTGATTGGTTTTCAACTTGGGACTGATTTCATAACATCTCTTTTGTGAACTCTAATTTCACTTACCTGTTAAAGTAATTGATCCCTTTCCTTATTCTGCCCTATTGAATCTTTTTCCCAAAATAAGTTCATCTCTGTACTTGGTCTCGATTGCTTACCTAATGTTTTAATGCTTCTTTTATGGTAATAATCTGTCTGCCTACAAACTGATTTTTCTTTCCTTATTTTGAATCTGTTAGCCTCTCTTAAACAAGTGATTTCGCAATTAAAGGGGAATCACTTGGTTGATTGATTCACATTATTGGTTGTTTGAACATTTGTATTGAACTTTGCTTATTGCCTCATTTCTCACATGTTTTCAAAACTATAAAAACCTACCTCCTCTTCTTTCAAAGAGACACAACAAAAAGGAACACAATGAATAAAATACTTGAGTTCGGACACACACTCCATTAAAATCTATCTCTTTTTTCTATTGCTACTTATATTGGTGCCTTACCTACATGACTGAAAGACAAAGCTAGGCTGTGGGAAGCTCGCTTACTTTTCTCTGCATTTGCATCTTTACTGCTATGATCTAACTAATTTTAAGTATCAACAACAACGTGTTTCTTTATTACTTCCTACACCATTGTTTGTTTCCTATTTGTATTTTATAAAGTTCCATTGTTAATCATGATGTAATCTGACTTTTCTATTCTGAACTAATGCTTTATTATGAATTCTGTCAGTCACTTATTATGGCTTATGAATCCTAAACACAGTCCCCAATGTGTTTGGTATCTGTTGTTTGTTTGGGGCATGTCAACATTGGACAATTCTTTGTATGACCCAAACCTGACCCCCTAGGCTTATAACCTCCATGTCCCCTCTATATGTTGTATGTTCTAATTGTTTTATAGGCATGCCAGCAACTTCTATTGTTGTGCATGCCCAAATCTAATCCCTGCCTAAGGGTATATACTCTTTGCAATATATTCCCCAACCTCTGTCTCCTTTGTATTAAATTATTACTACTACTGTGTTCCCATAATCACTTACCCCTTCCTTTCTCCCCTCAGTTTTTAAATCCATATTTCTTCACTTTCATTATACTCTTAGACTTAGGTTCTGCCCCTCTTGTGTGAGCCTTGCCTTGGGACCCATGAGCTCCCTCTGAACTTGGACACATAAGAAATGTCCCATCCACAGTGCACTCATCTCTATCTGGTTCGGCAAACTTGGGTATAAGCACTGCTCGGGGTCCTTTGAGACCCTTAAGAATCTTTGAAACACCCAGGTCTGAGAAAGGCTTTAAAACAAAAAGCGGCTTCTGAGGTAAGTAATTATATAACTCACATAAGAAGTCAAGATCAACCTTCCTATTGTTGTAATTTCTTTTTATTTCTTGTTGTAATTAAGCAACTGGTGTGTAATAATTTGTAATAAACACTTGGGGTTGGCTAGTGAAAAAGGGCATACACCAGAGAAATTAAAGTTATAAGCATAGAGAGTAATTCACATGATTTGGCACAATAATCACAATTTAAACTTGACTTGATATCTAGGCAATTTATCATATACTTTATATTCTTCAGTCTCAATTTATTGTCTAAGCATTTCAATACATGATTCACATTCCTTGAACATTTTAAAGTTACCAAGAATAGCATATTGGTCATATAAAGACACATCTTTCACGCGTATAAGGTTGCAACACCAATTCATGTGGAATAATAATCAATACAAGAACCCAAACTATAATCTTAACGCATTTACACAAGCACCAACAGAGCTCAATTTATAAAAAGACGGGGTTTTAGCCATACATACCTTGTTTAAGATTTCCTTAAGTTACTACGACGTACCGGAAATTCTAACACCCAATCTAATTGAGACGTGACAAATTTGAACAAAAATTAGGAAGGTATTCATGGTTTCAGCTCATTTGAGCATTTTATCAAACGCTAGTTGAGCATTTTGATTTCAAATCTTTTACAAGATTTCCTTCATTCCCCAATGCAATCTTTACATATTTATGTTCAACAATCTTCCCACAAACCTAATTTGTACATGCATGTACACATAATACTATTACACCCAAGAATCTTACCTCAATAACCCATCTCACCATATCTACAACACCAACATAACCTAGGTTAGGCACCTATGGCTTCCAATCACCATCCCATGAGTTACAATACTTAATTCATACTTATATTTCCATAATAACTCCATATATATAAGTCTGAGGGTAAAAGATTACCTCTTGTAGACCAAATCTTGAAAGACAACTTTTAGGATGTTCTTGAAATTTTTAAGAAATCTTATGAAATCCAATCAAAACCATGTTTTAACTAGTGATTGAGAAGTGAAATCACCATGATAACACACTTAAAAACTCACCTTAGGAGTGCAATTGGATGCATTGGCCGGATTGGGGATGGAGAGGATGTCCTAGTCTTGAAAAATGACATAAATCCTCCCATTTCCCATCCTTAGGTGTATTTAAAGGTCTGCTACTAGCACGCTCGCGCTAAGACCGCGCTAAGGCCGCGCTCACGAGGTAAAATACTTCTAAATGTGCGCGGTCGTGCTTGTGCTGCGCACCCGGACGTGCATATGACACATGCCTAGTAAATCTAGATATGCTTTTCCAAAGTGAGGTCTTGTGCGTACTCGTTTACAACTATAGTCTATTAAGAAAATTTCCAACTTGGCTTAGACTTAGGCCTCCCATTACACCCCACATTACACATTATAAGACTTATACACTTATTTACCAAATCCAATTGATTCCCATCATCTTAATAGCACATAAAATATTTTAATTAGCCTATATGGCACCATGAAATTCTAATTTGCTTAGTGAAACTTTTCGGGGCCTTACATATTCGGCCCCCCCCCCCCCCCCCCCCCCCCCCC
>MU683328.1:291-34920 GCA_026770625.1 Nicotiana glauca
ACAGATTTAGTCCAGGAGGCCTTGGATAAGGTCAAGATCATTCAGGACAGGCTTCGTTCGGCTCAGTCGCGGCAAAAGAGTTATACGGATCGCAAGTTTCGAGATAATATATCTTTCAAAAGCCTATGCCCATAGGTAGACTTGCAAAGTGGCAGATTTTGCTCATGGAGTTTGACATCATCTATGTGACTCGGACTGCGATGAAAGCCCAAGCATTGGCCGATCATTTGGCCGAGAACCCGGTCGATGCAGAGTATGAGCCATTGAGGACTTAATTTCCCGATGAAGAGGTGATACATATTGATGAACTGGAGCAAATTGAAAAACTAGGTTGGAAACTCTTCTTTGATGGAGCTGTAAATATGAGAGGAGTTGGAATTGGGGTTGTGCTTATTTCTGAAATAGGGCATCAATATCCTGTTACGACACAACTTCATTTCTATTGTACCAACAATATGGCTGAGTACGACGCATGCATATTGGGTTTAGGGTTAGCTGCAGACATGGATGTACAGGAAGTCTTGGTCTTGGGAGACTCAGACCTTCTGGTGCATCAAATTCAAGGAGAATGGGAAACACGGGATTTGAAGCTCATACCGTACCGACAATGTTTGCATGATCTTTGTCAACGGTTTTGATCAGTGGAGTTCAAGCATATTCCAAGGGTCTATAATGAGGTTGCCGATGCTTTGGCTACCTTGGCATCAATGTTACACTATCCGGACAAAGCTTATGCCGATCTTCTACATATTTAAGTTCGTGATCAACATGCTTACTGTAACATGATAGAAGAAGAACTTGATGGCGAACCATGGTTCCACGATATCAAGGAGTACATCTAAATGGGGATGTATCTGGTGCAAGCCACGGGGGATCAAAAGAGAAAAATTTGATGGTTAGCAAGTGGATTTTTCTTCAGTGGAGGACTTTTGTATAAAAGAACACCAGACCTCGGATTGTTGAGATGCATAGATTCTAGACAAGCCACGACCGTCATGACCGAAGTACATTCTGGAGTCTGCGGACCACATATGAGTGGATATGTTTTGGCAAAAAAAATTCTCCGAGTAGGCTAATATTGGCTCACCATAGAGCGAGATTGTATCAATTTTGTGCGCAAGTGTCATCAATGTCAAGTACACGGAGATTTAATTTATTATCCACCATCGAAATTACACACAATGCCGGCAGCATGGCCCTTCATTGCTTCGGGCGTGGATGTTATTGGACCAATTGAGCCAGCAGCATCTAACGGGCACAGGTTCATTCTGGTGGCCATTGATTATTTCACCAAGTGGGTTGAGGCTAAAACTTTCAAGTCTGTGACCAAGAAAGCAGTGGTCGATTTTGTCCACTCAAATATCATCTGTTGATTTGGAATCCCAAAGGTTATCATCACAGACAATGGTGCTCATATTAACAGTAACTTGATGAAAGAGGTATGTCAACAGTTTAAGATTACGCATCACAATTCCACTCCATATTGCCCTAAGGCGAATGGAGCAGTCGAGGCAGCCAACAAGAACATAAAAAAGATACTGCGGAAAATGGTGGAAGGTTCCAGGCAGTGGCATGAAAAGTTACCATTTGCGTTGTTGGGTTATCGCACTACTGTTCTCACTTCAGTAGGTGTGAGCATGTGATTTTTTCCACGCTTACTTTACTCATATAATTTCTTTAGAATTAGAATTTTTCTTTTATTATTTTAATTTTAGGAATTAATTGCATGATTTTGTTGTCTTGTTTGCATTTTGTTTGTGCATTTTTATTAATAAAATTCAAAAATACAAAAATAGCATTTAGGTTCCAACTTTAGCATTTTATTAGTAAGTCAATACTACAAAATATAAGAGAAAATAACCAAAAATAGTCCTTTTACAATTTTAAATTCTACACTTTATATTTTTGTTTAGTTTTCTTTTAAATTAGGAATTAGTTAATTTTTGAAAATTAATTAATATAATTTTAGATTTACTTTGGATCTTTGTTTTTTACATAATAAAATCAGAAATCCAAAAAAAATAATAAGCAAAATAAAAAAAAATAATGCAACAAGAAAAAGAGAAAAGAAAGCAAATTGAAAAAGAGAAACAAAGGGAAGTGTATTAAAAGAAGAAGGCTTTTGATTTGGGCCATTTGTGACAAGTTTCCCCAGCCCAAAATACCCTAAACAGATCAATACCAAGCCCAGTCCACAAAAAATCCGACCTGCCCCTCATTTAAATGAAACGACGCCGTTTGGCGTCGTTTGATCTGGACCGTCGATTTTTCCATCAAACGGACCACAGGCATCCTCAAATAATAGATATAATTGTCTGAAAAGCTCCCAAACCTTAACGACCAACCCCTTCCTCCTCGTACCCCCCTGTTACACCGTCGCTGCCGTCGCCGGAGAAAACGCCACCATCTCCAGTGGTTCTCAAATTCACACCCTTAGACCGCCTCACTATCCCCGTCACGAATATGCCACTATCTCATCTCGAATCCCATCGGAACCTCTTGAATAATCAAAAAGGTTTTGTCATCTCCGCCACCCACGGCGCCGCCGCCACCCAATGGCCTCCAAAATTACACCCTTGCACCGCCTCAGTCTCCTCATCACCAATATGTAAATAGTCTGCCTCAAATCATGACCAAATCCTTCGAATTTCAAACTTGGTCAAAAACTCCAATTCATTCAATCGGCTTCAAATTAACACACCTGAGTCTCCGTGCTTCCGTCATGGTAAATTCAATGTCAGTAGCCCTCGAACTCCACTGAAGTCAGTCGAATATTGATTCCAAATTGGCCAGTGAGTCTTTTCTTCTTCAATCTTATTTTTTGTTCTTGTTTCAATGTTTGATTTTTAAGTTTAAGCTTATTTGTTCATCTTAATTCAGTAGATTTTATTCTTTTCTATTAATATGTGTGTCCTGATTAATTGATGCCTTTGTATGTTAGGTTTCTATTTCAATTTAATTTTTGATTATTGTGGTTTCGTTAGTGATTGTGTTGTTGCAGTTAATTCTGTCAGAAGTTTTATTTGGATAATCATTCTATGTTCATTAGATTTTCTATCTGCTTAGTAGTTTAATTAGCTGTGTTAGATTAGTAAATTCAGGGGAGTTTCAGGGGTATGTGGGTAATTGGAAGAAGGCATGAAAGTTATAGGTCATACTAGAGGTTCCTAGAACCTTCCGGATAGGGGTTAAAATCAGAAATACAGGAAAATAAGTGTGTTGACTTGAGGCACAAGTTAGGAAACAATGGACTAACTAAATAAAATAAGAGGGACCTATAGTGTAATTAAAAGATTTCAAGGCTGCCTCATTTGTGCCTATAAAAGGGCAATGCCTTGGCCTTGAATTAGGGGCTTTTGATCTCAAAAAAAAAAAAACTCCCCAAAACCTTTCTAACAGATATGAGTACTGAAATTAAAATTCAAATCAGCAGAAATTTAGAACTCCTCTTTAGATCTTAGAATTCTATTGAAAATCCACAAAAAGGAAATATAGGAAAAAAAAAAGATAATGTTTGATTGCTTCTCCTTAGGTCGCCTTTGAATTCTAGTTTCAATTCATCTTTTAACTTACTTCAAAAACCCAAAAACAGTTTGAATTCCTTTTGCTTATGTTTGATATTTGGAGTTTGATAGAATTTGGAGTCAACTTGAACTAAATCTGATTGGTTGAGTTAATTGTTGGATCAATGGATGTTTCTGTTTGATATTTCGAATTCACTCGACTGAATGTGGATGAGCTGGGTCAATTTTAAGGTTATTCGACTTAGTTTGGGGCTCATCAACTGAGTATACTTGTTTTTTCAATTCACCTCTGAACTGGACTGTTATTACTCATTCATCGATTGTTGTTGGGATTTTTAATTGGTTTCTGAGTTGTTGTTGAAGCTATACTGCTGCTAACCTCTCCTTTTCTGTTACAATCCCATATTCCAGGTACCTATTCGAGACTGCTTTCATGTAACTCCTTTGTGAAATGGAAGTACTGTTGCTGTTTGAGTTTTATTGAAGCCTTCACTGTCTCTTTGATTACCTTTATTACTACTAGTTCTAGGATTTTTGGAAATTATTTGTTTCAGCTTATTTGTAGTAGAGTGAATGTATTTGTGATAACTTCGAACTGTTTAAAGACCTGGACTGCTAAGTCGATTTGAAGCAGTAGCTTTATTTGGTTAACTGTTAGTTGAACATCAATGACCTCGTAGTAGAAGGTAAATTCATGGACTAGTTTAGTAAGGTTCATCTTAGCTAGTAGTCATTTTTATCATTGTTCATGCTGAAGTAAATTGGTGTCTGCATTTAAATAAGGTTCTAGATCTGATTGGTGTAGGGCATTTGAATTGTTGATAGATTAGCATTCATTTTTGGGTACAAGTCACAGTGACTCTGGAAGTTCACCTTAGTTAATTAGTATTGTAGTTTGGTTAACACCTCCAATTGAGTAAAACGTACATATCCTTTCCTTGCTACCAACTGGTTAACACACCTAATATAATTTATATAAATTCAATGCATATATGGTTCAGCTAGGGTATGACTTGGTTTAGCGATTGTGGAGATCATGTTTATTAATTAAAACGAGGGGAATGTTTTGTCATTATGCTTCATCATTGCTGCTGTACGGGCTCGACGCTGGCCTCATAGCTGCTCGGGTTGTAGCTGTTCTTGCTGGGATTCGATCCCAGGATGGGGGCATCACAGCTGACTGAGCCATCTTCTACTCACGTTGGGCCTACGCAATTGGGCTGTATCAAAGCCCATCATGCATGCTAGTTCATTGTTTGAGCTTGGACTAGGAGAATTCAGTTCTTAGCTTACTTTGGTATAAGTCAATTCATAATTAATTAGGTTTCTTCTTTTTGGAGACAAATAATAAATAGAAAATCGTAGTCACTTAGGAATGACCTTTAAATAAAAATGATGGGACGAGCCTCGCCAAATAAAAAATATAAATTGCGAGGCCCTCACTCAATACTTAATTAAAAATACTTAGATTTTGGGATGCGCTGTTTAGCGAATTTCGCGGCCTTCCCCAAAGATAACAACGCGTTAGACTCTTTAGGCGCGATTTTTAATAAAATTACATTCTTAAATACGGGTACGCATTTCATGCGATCCAAATCCAAATCCTAAAATGTTGTGTACAAATGTGTCGAGGATCCGGGTGCATTTCATGTGACGTGATCCGAAAATACATTTTTAAACGATGTTCACTTTCGTAAAAAATAGTTAAAAGCGGTAAATAATTATAAAATTGCAATATAGGTTGGAACAAGTATAAAAAATTAGATTTTTAGCCATTTATAATAATTTAAGAGACCGTGCTAGAACCATGGGATTCGGGGGTGCCTAACACCTTCCCCCGGGTCAACAGAATTCCTTACATAGAATTTCTGGTTCGCGGACTCCAATTGGGAAGTCGACATTTTTCCTCAATTTGGGATTTAAATTAAAACGATGACTTGGGACACCTAAAAGTCAATCCTATCCTAAGTGGCGACTCTAAAAAAATAAATTAATAATCTCATTTCGAATAATGTCACTTTAAATGGAAAAACTCCCTTATACATTTATCCTTCGGGGCAGGTGTGTAAAAAAGGAGGTATGCCATCTCTGGTGAAACTCCTTATTTGTTGGTATATGGTACTGAAGCCGTAATACCTGCGGAAGTTGAAATCCTGTCCCTTCGGATTGTCACTGAGGCTGAGATTGATGATGATGAGTGGGTCAAAACACGTTCGAAGCAGTTGAGTTTGATTGATGAAAAAAGATTGGCTGCAGTGTGTCATGGCCAGTTATATCAAAAGAGAATGGCAAGAGCATACAACAAGAAGGTGCGTCCCCGAAAGTTTGAACTAGGTCAGCAAGTGTTGAAACGTATCCTTCCGCACCAGGCCGAAGCAAAAGGCAAGTTCACCCCTAATTGTCAAGAACCGTTCATTGTGACCAGAGTATTGCCCAATGGTGCTCTGTGTTTAATAGATATTGAAGGAAAATGCATATACATGGCTATCAATTCTGATGCAGTCAAGAGATACTATGTATGATTTCTTTGGCATAATTTGATTGTTTGTTACCGGCATTGTTTCAGAGATTGGAATGACGAAGGTAATTTGTTCTGCTATCTAAACACTTAACCTTTTGTTTCCTTTTTTTAGCCTTATTTTTTTTTCACACCCCTCTATTGGAATCAATAACGAAAAAAATGAAAAGAAAGAAAAAAAAGAGAAAAAAAGTACGAAAACAAGGAAATTTAGGTGTGAACTACGTTTGACTTGATTCCTATTAAGGATACATAGACAGCCTCACGACCCGATCATAGTAAAATAAAAATCAACAGATCCCCATGCAAAAAACAGGGTCACAAGTTGTGGTTATGATAAGAAATCAGATTCCAAAAGTTGTAATTCTAACCCATTTGAGTTGTTTTGAGCCTTTTTGGTACCCTTTTCTTTCTAAACATATCCAAGAACCCACATTGATGTTTAAAGAAAGACCTCCTGATCAGTCTTCGAGAGATGCCAAGCCAATCAAACAAAGAGAATTCATATTAGGGGCAACACTCCGGTTTAAGCAAGAGAAGTCAAAAAATGAGAGAGTCTTATTGGTGAAAACCCTCATGGGCATTGTAAGGCGACGAAAGCTGGGATAAAGTAAAAATGAGAGAGTCTTATTGGTGAAAACCTTCTTGGGCACCATAAGGCGACAAAGAACTGAGAAAGGAACAAATGAGAGAGGATCGATGGTAAAAATCCTTTGAGACAATCTAAGTTGAACAAGGTTGGTGATTCGACAAAGAATTAGGTTGTGGAAATCTTGAAATGCAAGGCATGAAAATTGGAAACTGATTGGTTGAATAGACTGGGTTGATTAATCCAAAATGCACACCATGATCATTTGGGCCGGTTACTCTATTCAGATAAGTTTCTTTTCCTCTCTCAAACAGTCGTCCAGAGGAGGATTTTTTCTTTATTCTTATCTTTTGAAATCATCACATTTAATTTCTTTTGGTTTTATTTAGCTAAGTCTTTTTCAATGGTAGTTTGGTTTTAACAAATGAGAAGGAATTTTAAAGCTTACTACCAGTTTCCAATATGGTACAAAGCGAAGTGCAGCTAGAACATGCTGGAGATAGCATGATGGGACATAAAGTGTCATCAAAAAATCAATTGGCAGAGTGGTTTAGGATCTCGTGGGAGATGTAAGAGTTCATATACAAAGGTCAAAAGCGAAAAACAACAGTTGGGGATCCTGCGGTTGAGGACCAATCAAAAGGTCAGAGACAATTTCTCGGCTAGTTCAAGGCAATCGGTCGAAGTAAAGCATGGCAAAGAGAAAACCATCCCCAGCAAGAGTGCCACCATTAATCACCACATTTTAAAATGACGAGATTTTTCTTTGATTTAAAATAGGGGCGAAGATTTCATTTGTTTCGGAGAAACCCTCCGTAAAGGAAAAGCAAGCCCCAGACAGGTTTGACCATAAATTTTCAGGACCCTCTTGGAAAATGGGACTTAGTTTAAAATTCAAAATAATAATGAATAGCAGAATTTAGCATAAATGCACCCCAAAGGAATATAAGTGGAACTTCGAAATATGCATGCTTGAGATGCATTTTGGGCATTACACCCAGAGGCCTCCGAATTCAGCATAATTTGGGAAACCCTTATAGCTCCAGTCTCTCGGGCCGAACAACAAAGGGACCAAAAAGAACCCGTTTCCACTTTATTTCCCCAAAAAGAAACACCATCCTTTTAGACCTCTTTCCCCCATGAGGACAAAGATTCTGACTTCTCTTCCTTCCCAGACTGGTTGCTATGATTTTTTGCTTCCTCAACCTTTTTCCCCCAAGAAGAACCCTCATAAATTACCACCTTTTCCCCCAAGAAGGATCCCCATAAATTTCCACCTTTTCCCTTGATTTAATTGGAAAATTTTAGGACCCTCATGAATAATGGGACGTAGCTTTAAGAAATTCCATTATATAACAAGTTTTAGCGTAAGTCCTGTTATAAGGAAGTATAGTTTAGCTTTAAAATTGTCACTCGAAAGATAATATTTAATTTGAAATTTTCAGGACCCTCCTGAATAATGGGATGAAGTTTTAAGACCAAGTTAGATAACAAGGTTCAATAGAAGAAAATAATGCAGCTTTGAAACATGTATTTTACCAGAAGTTTCCAGGACCTTCCCGGATAATGGGACCTAGCTTATAGATTGTTAGAGATATTTAGTAACATCATTCAGTTAACACTCACAGATGCGCCCAGCTACCAAATCGGGGCAGAAAATTTTCTTTTGTTTTGTCTATTTTTTAAAGTCAGGTGCCCGTCTGAAGAACATGCTTAACAGCACAGATGTTAAGGATAAAAAGCAGTTTAGGATCAAGCAATCAGGATCCCACCTGGATAACAAGGGAAAACAAAATCAAGTTTCAAGGAATATTGACGCAAGTATTGGTAATCAGGCACCCACATGGAGGAACGGGGGAGAAAAAGTCAAAGAAAAGCAGTTTCAAGAAGAAGATGGACCAAGTTTCAGAAATCAGGCGTCCACCTGGAGAACAAGGAAAAATAGTTAAAGTTAAGTAATCAGAAACCCGCCTAGAGAATGAAGGGAAGAAGTTTAAAAGATAATAATCAGGAGCCCACCTGGAGAATGAAAGGAAGAAGCAATGTTTAAGGGAAGATATCAATCAGGCGCCCACCTGGAGAGCAAGGGAATACATTTCAAGCTCAAGTAGTCAAGCGCCCACCTGGAGAGCAAGGGAATACATTTCAAGTTTAAGTAATCAAGAGCCCACTTGGAGTGCAAGGGAATACATTTTAAGTTCAATTAATCAGGATGCCCACATGGAGAACGAAGGGAAAAAAAATTTAAGTTTGGCAATCAGGAGCCTGCCTGGAGAATAGAGGGAAGGCAACAATGGTCAAACGAAGACGTTTAAAGGTTCAGCAATTAGGTACCCGCCCGAAGAACAAAGGGAAAATACCTCAGAATACAATTCAAGTCAGCAACAAAGGAACTTCCGCTGAAAAATACAAGTCAACGAGGAAACAGGAATCACAAGATCAAGTTTGAGAATAAATCTTTGTAATGCATATATCGTAGCTTAGTCTAACTTCTTTATTTTGTCATGGTGTAATAAGGAGGTCAATAAGCAGTAGCAACATCAGCAACAGTGAAATCACAGCTTCATAGTAGTCCCAGCTACCGAAACTTCCCGAACTACACTAACCTGATTCCTTTACATCCAAGAATATGTAGGCAACCTCAAAAGCAGAGTGCGGTCAAATCTTTCAAAAATGCTACTCACGGAGTATTCAAAAGGGCAAAAATCGCTCGTATCCGCTCACTTTATCTTTGCACAAAAACTCTTCATGTTTCCGAGCAAAGAGGGGTGATTTTCACCCCATACGAATTACTCCCACAAACCCAAAGTAAAATAATTTTTCCTTTGTTTGCAATTTTGTGGATTCTCGTGACATTTTTTGTTATTGTTTGCATTTGTCTGTGCATGTTTATTTTTGTTTAAATTAATGAAAAATAAAAAAATATATTGCATTTGCATTTAGGATTTAATTTTATATTTAGGATTAATTAAGTATGTTGTTTTTTAAAAAATAAAAAAAATCACAAAATAACGTATGTTTGTATTTTTCGTGTTTAATGTCAAAATTTGTAATTTTTCTTTTAATTTGATATTTAATTATTTGTGATAATTATTATTTAGAGATAATTATATTTATTTAGTAGAATAATTTGGGTTAGGGATTAATTAAGGTTTTATTTTAGTTCTTAAAATACTTTTGAAATAAAAAGAAAAGGAAAAGAATGAAAGGAATTGAAGTTTTGGGCCAATCCAATTAAAATTCCCCAAAGCCCAATCAATTTTCGTCCAAACCAGCCCAGACTTGTTCCCATACCCGATCTGCCCCAGCTTAACCAAAACGACATCATTTTAATTATGATCAATCAGGACCATCGATCTCACTGGATCGAACGGTCCGGAATTAGTGGCCCCTTTTCAGGTTTAATTATCCAAATCCCCCAAACCCGTATCACCTCCTCATTTCACCCCTCTCTCTTCAGAGACTGCCCTGAACCCTAGCACCGCCACCATTCCCCACCGCCTTAGGGTGGTGGCGCCACCTCCAGACAGAACCAAAATGATCCCACGGAACCACCAGCGCACCCTCATACTGAATCCATGAACCATTTCCCACAAATCCTCCTCAAATTTCTCGAATCTTAAATTCAAAATCCAAATCTCTAAAAGCCAAAGCCAAACCTGAGCATGCAAGGTGATTGCTCCAACCTTCAGAAGTTTTGGAGTCGATTTTGTCATGAAATAGCATTGTCCGCTTGTTCTTGAAGTCGGAGAGTTAGGCCTCGAAGTCAAGTTCTATGAGGTGAGTTCTTCCTCTATTCGATTCTTTTTGGGTATTTCGGCTTCAGTTCTTCATCTTTTCTTCTTTTTCTCGGAATAAATTAGTTGAAGTTCGAACTAGGTTTTAGTCAAATTAGTTAATTGTCCGTTTGTTCTTCTATAGTCCATTCTTCAATTCTGATCTGGTCAAAGCTTGATTATTGTCAATTTTATCACTAGCTAATGAAATTAGGCCCTAGACTTAGTTAAATTACTGTCATGTGCTAGATTGGTTAGTTCATTCAATTTTGTTTTTTGTTGCTTGTTGTAACTGTTTGTTTTAAAGAAATGGCTTCAGATCTCTTTGTTTGGGAAAATCTTGGGGCCAGCTCTAATTTAGGTCCCTAAGTGTTCTAATTCGGCTTCTATAAATTCAAAGGCCCCAAAAGGGGTATGGGTAGGTATGTAATTTGGTTATGCAAACCCATTAGTTTGGTCATTTAACCCAGGTAGGGTCTAAGGGTAATAAATAGGGTGTGAGGGGTTAATTTGAGGAAATGGGGGTAGGGAATCTCTTTGTAACTAACTAGGAAGCTTTCTAGAATCTAGGGAGGGGGACTGTTTAATACTTTGAGAATAGAATTAAGGGATAATTTGGATAGTCTAGCACTACTGGATTAATTGAAAAGCACTAAGTTAAGTGGATAATTAAAAATTATAAAAGGGGATTTGTAGTGGAAATGACACTAGCTTAGTGCCCATTTAAGCGATGGAAATCACTAAGAATACACACAGATAGACACTCGAAACTTGATACACTTAAGAGGATATACATATAGAAAGGGCTGAAATACTAAAAAGGTATAGGAATACCACTAAATTCACTATTACATTGGAATTCTTCTTTCATTCTGGAGGTTTTCCTTTTTCTGAAATTATCTTTGATTCACATGGGGTTAAAGATGGTTTAATTTGGTTTTTCAAAGACTGATCTTGAGCTGAATTTGGGTTTGGAGTCCTATTTCAATTTGGGTTTGGGGTTCACAAATTGGAGTCGAGTCTGTTTTGGATTGGTTTGAAGCTTGGTTTGGGTTAAGCTTGCCAGCACTGTTGCACTGCTGCTGATTACTATTCTTGCTGTTGCTGATCCCTCGTTATTCTTATTTTTGCTTTCAGGTATTTTTCAACGCCATGAACATCACTTGAATGTAACTTGGAATTTGAGTTTGAAAAGGTGATGAAGCTTGATTGAGCTTTGTTAAAGATCTTTGGTCCAGTTGGGTTTAAATGAAAATATCAGTCCCTGTTGAGTTAAATTATACCATATTGTTATTCATGCTTTAGTTTATCTTCTTACGTGCATATCATTTTGTTTCGAGGATTGGATCTGAGCTTGTTAGATTTGTAGTTGATTTAAGGCTGTTTAGGTTTCTTAATGTGTATTAATTAAAGAATGTGGTCTAATTTAATTAGAAACAATTGTCTGACTTTTGGATTGTGTTTTGTCATAGCCCTGGTATGAATACAAGTCAATTTTAACTTTTGTTCTAACAAATTGGGTATAAGTTGTGTTCCCTTAAAATCTTGTTTAAGTATGCTCTTGTATAGTTTGAGATCTAGATCCACGATTGTATGATTATCACGTAATTTCGCTTCTATTCATATACTGAGATCTGTGCATTTTCAAGGGACTTTCAAACGAATCTGAGTCCATTTTTAGATTTGGAACCCCCCAGATTAGAGTCAGTTCATCATGCCTGATTTTTCACATATTTGAAAAATTTCGAGTTTGTATAGTCTTGTTAAATGGGCCAGTTTGAAATAAATGCTTCATAAATTTGTGATCACTAAGTTCTGACATTAAATGATGAGCAACTAGTGCAAAAGGTATATTTTCATGACTGGAAATTTTATATATATATATAGAATCATGCACTGATTTCTGAATATGATTTTACATTTGGTTCATGGGTTGTCAGCACTTGTCCAACTCCAGAGTTTTCTCGAATAATAATTGGCTGCAAGTATATTTGTTGAATCATGTTTTGGGCTATCGTCATCGGCCCAATTGTAATTATATTCCCCTTTCGCAGTCAGGCTGCCAAGCTGGGCTTCACTTGGAGCCCGGTTATTTTTCACGTTGAGTCTGCTGTAATGGGTAGCAAGACGTGGGTTTGTCACTAGTTTAATGTTTAATTAATTTATTAGCTTAAATTAGGCATAACATAAGTAGGGATTTGCTTTAGTTCTTTAAGTAACTAGTCGTGTCCGTTTATTAGACTCGAGGTGCGCTGTGCCAAAAAAAATGATAAATTACATGGCCCTCATTTAATTAATTTAGCTTAAATCTTTAGAATTTGAAGCGTGTCATCTAGTGGAATTTCTATGGTCCTCGCAAAATTGTAAATTTGCAAGCGCGTAATTGCTTTAGGCGCGTTAGTTTAATAATGCACCTTAGATAAAATGTGTTATGGACTGTGGGTGCATTTATGTGACGTGGTTCAAAATATATTTTAAACGACGTTGCAATCTTCCTTTAAGCCATCTAGTGGAATTTCTATGGTCCTCGCAAAATTGCAAATTTGCAAACGCGTAATTGCTTTAGGCGCGTTAGTTTAATAATGCACCTTAGATAAAATGTGTTATGGACTGTGGGTGCATTTATGTGACGTGGTTCAAAATATATTTTAAACGACGTTGCAATCTTCCTTTAATTACTTAAATAAAAGTGGTTAAAGTTAAAATTGTACATATGTTCAAAATATTTTAAAATCATATAATTATGCCAGTTATAACAGTTGAGTGACCGTGCTAGAAGCACGGAACCCGAGAATGCCTAACACCTTCTCCCGGGTTAACAGAATTCCTTACCCAGGATTTTTGGTTCGCGGACTGTAATACAAAGTCAATCTTTTCCTCGATTCGGGATTTGAACCGATGACTTGGGACACCATAAATATCCCAAGTGGTGACTCTGAATTCTTTAAATAAATAAATCTCGTTTCGATTGTCACTTTAAGTTGAAAAAAACACCCACTTATACCCTTCTAGGGGTGTAGGTAAATAAGAGGTGTGACAGTGCTCATACTTTACCTGCTGACAATTGATTCACCGAGCTACAAATTGATGACGCTCAAATCCACTACTAAAAAATAGATGGACACGGTTGCATGCAATATAATTTAACCTACTATGAGCCGGGGTCGAATCCCACAGAGAACAATATGTAGGCGATTAGGAATGTAAGAGAATTATCGCCTATGATGAAACGCCAAACACTAAGAATTGTTTTGAGAAAATATTTATACCTAAATGCAAAAATATAAACTAACCTAGAAAGAAAGTAAAATTATCAATGGATACAAATATGGATGCATTGGGAATTACACTCAAGTAACAATCCAATGTATTTCACAATTTTAGAAATATGAGCGAGTTTATGTTAATTAGCCACGTGCAATAATTCTATATTAGCTTCTTCCAAAGACTAACAAGACTTCCTAATTGAGTTATTCCTAAAATAATTAGGAGATTAGGCACACCCGGATATGGTTACAACTAGTTCAATTCTATCCCTAGGTAGAATCTATAAAATGAGGGTTAAAGCTTCAAGTTCTTGTTAATTATTCTTTCCCAACCCCAAACAATCTTTCCCAAAATTAATTCAGAGTTAATGGGCGATTCCTAGGGTTAGCTAATCCCTTTGGAAAAATTAAAGAACAAGAATAATTAAAATAACAATAACTCACTTCATAAAAGATTAAAAAAACAATTCAATACATAAGCACAACAAGGTATTTAATCCACACTTTAAATATGATTATTTTCATAAAAAATATTCAAGTGTTGAATAAAATACTACACACTTAGATAATCAATATAAAGCAAGGAAATAAAGAAATGAGTACAAATGAGTAAGAAATTCCTAACCAAAATCTTCAAATCTTCAAGACCCAAGTGTGTGTACAAGCCCTAGCTTCCAACCTTGTTCTCTCTAGTCCTAAGACTGAAAATAAGACAAAACATATTTACAAATGAGTTCGTTTGGGTATTAAAGGGTTTGGGGTCAAAAAAATGTGCAATGACATAATTGCCAAGAACTTAAGCACGATTTTGCATTTGCAAACCATGACCATACTGTTGACCTTAGCATTTGCAATCAAGACTTCGCATTTGCAAAAGTTGACTGCCTAGATTGACTTCACATTTGTGAAGTCTTCTTTGCATTTGCGAAGGCTGCTTGATTGGTCTTCCTTCGCAATTGCGATGGATTGCTCGCAATTCCCAACTCCACTTTCTTTGCATTTCCCAGGATTGTGTTGCATTTGTGACAATTGAGTACCCTTTCCAGATTTTCTTCTTTTTAACTTATTTTTGACTCGTTTCACTTAGTTTCTTCATGATCACTTCTAAATCACATAGAACCTGTTATATAGAAGTAAAAAACATAGCAAAAAATAGGCTTAAAGACAAGATAAATTGGTAAAATACCAACTTATCAAACCCCCCAAACATAAACTATTGCTTGTCCTCGAGCAATGAAAGAGACAAAATCTCCTCTCAAGTATTTAACTTAACATTGCATCCTTGTCATGCCAAGCCAAAAAGGTCTACTATAAGCACAAACACATGACTTTGATTGGTACCAAAAGTTAATCCAAAGCATATGAATTACCGAACACTTGTTATGAACTTCATTACATTTCAAGTCCTCAAACACTATGCAAATCAAAGTATCAAATCAAGTCATGACATTAAAGATTCAAAATTTACCTCTCTATCACAATTATCTTCCCTCATTCACTCCTCTCAATTGGAAATGGTATTGAATTCACAACCCAAATCTCCTGTGCCCTTACACTTTAAAGAGAATCCCATACTCATAATTTGCAATTCCAAACATAAATGCGATATCAAGTGGAAAGAATAAGCTCTCACTCTCACTCTCACAAAGATATTTAGATGCACAAAATTAGTTCCATAGGCTTGCCCTTATTTTAATTCGCCGCCTATTCAAGAACATTCGGTTGGAGGTCCCACAAAGGACTTTTTGATCTTGTAATATATTAGGGAAGGATTGGAGCTTGTTGTATACAAGTGACTACACCCTCCTTGAACACTACTCACATTTGTCTTTCTTTTTGCACTTTGCTTCTTTTTTAAACCACATAGCCCTTATTGGCATCTAGTTATCAACATAGAGCCACCTTAAAGTACCCCTCTTATTTTCTCAAGACTCCACATTTATATATCTACATATATATATTTTTTTGTATAGCTATTTTCTTTTGGAGCTTGAGTAATTTCATAAGGACACTTTGAGGTATATGTTCTCCACTCAATGTACAACCTTACCGATTTTTCACTTTGATACCAACACCCCCAAACTTAGGATTTTAGCCTCATTCTTAATATTCAAGGAGGGACGGGTGCAAAAGAGGGAATTATTTCACAAAAGGGTAAAGGTTTGTAATGAGGTGGCCAAAGAAATGGTTAAAGGCTCAAATGAGGGAAACTAGTGATTATATTTATGCAATAGTAGGCTTGAAAGGCTAAAAAGGCTTTTTCAAAGATTAGAAAGAATGCCTACGATCATCCCTCCAATCAAACATAATTAACATTAGCATTGAAAAACCAACTGGGCAAGTTCTAGACTACAAATGATGCAAAAGAACTTCAGAAAAGTCTCACCACAAATGGCACATGAAAACTCAAGTGGAATACAAATCCAAAATCCAATTCAAACCAATGAATCTCAAGGAAGTTTCGTGTAGCCTAAGATGCTATTTAGTGAATCAAAGAGCCAAAAATTGAGTCTAAAAGTCATGACAATGATTTTTTTTACTTCAATCATTTTTCTTTTTTAAGGAAAAAAATTTATATACCGAGGTTTAAATTATGTTGGTACCAAGCAAGCCACAACTTTGTCAATGGGCCCATACCCCACTCAAACCACTTAATCTTCCTAAATTAACAAAAACTATATCTAAACTACAAGAGTAATTCCCTTAAGAAAGTTGCTTAGCTATCCATTATGGGGAAAAGTCGACAAAAATTTACTAACAATTACCCGATTCAAGAAGAAGATTGACATCCTCGGAAAAAGAACCGTGGTACAAAGAAAACCAAGGATATCACCGCTAAAATAAAATATAATATATAAAAAAAAGTAAGAAACTGATAAACAAAACTAAGAATCTAATAAACATTAAGAAGCTAATAAACACCCAAATATAACACATCACATGAAAATACAATAACATCAAAATGAAAACAACCAAAGTACCAATCTTCCATATCCACAGTTATCCATATTTATACAAGAACAACAATTATACAAGAAGCCACCCCCAACTAAAGATGTTGCAATATCCCCAATACAAAGTTAATAGAGTAAAATGGTGGAAAGTGCTCCCTAAATACTACATCAGGTGTTCTCCTCATTGTCTGACTCTGAGGCATCCTCATCTCCTTCTTCCTCGGACCAATCAACTGGAGCACCATCATGATCTACCGGCATGGTCGAAGGTATTGGGTCTTGAGGCTTTAGGACTTTCCACAGCCCCTTCACACCCTTCCCCATGCAGGTGAAGAATTTATCTTTTTTCTTCTCTCTTTTCTTCATCTTGGTGTGTGCCTTTGCTAGAGTGTTATGAGAACTGCTCAACTTACCATGCATCTTGGCCAGATCAGTGTACGCCTTCTCCAGTCTCTTAAGGTGATCCCTTTGCTTCTTCTAATCATCAAGATACTTTTGAAGCTCTTTCTTTGAAATGTGAGCAGCAGGTCCCTCAGATGTTTCCCCAGGTCCCTGTGGAAGGCTAGCTACTAGCTCACGAATTACCCGTATCTCCTGACTAAGCATAACAAATGGTCCTCATATAGAAGATGATGGTTGGCTACCCTGATCGATCTGAGAAGAAGAACCCAACTTTATCTTTTTGCTTTTTACCACACCGCCCTCTCCTCTTTTCTTCAAAGGATTGATAGGCTTTCCCAGCTCTATCCAGTTGTCTCTCGGATCTTCTTCTACCCCATCAAGTTGGAACAACTCAGTGATAACCTATGGTAATATCAATGATGTACTATTTTGAATCTTACTCCCTCGGCTCATTGATGAAGATTTTACCAACATTTAGCTGAATACCATCAGGGATGCAGGATATCATTTGAGCTCTTATAGCCAGTACATTCCATATATTTGACAAAAGGGAGATACGACTGCATATGATGGCCCGCTATATCTTTGCTTCGGCAGTGAATTCTTTGGATGTGATCCCTCTCTTCTCAGCTGCCCATGGAACATCCGCACCTAGGCATAGTTTGGACCCCAACCACTCCCCTGAGGCATAGTCTTTTGCATGGAATGGGACCATGTCATGGTCTGCCAGGTGATACATTTGATTCACAGCTTCAGCTCCAAAGTGCACCATTTTGCCGCGAATTCTCATCTTTGTCTTCTTTAACCTGATAAATGGTAGATTTGAGTAAAACTCCCTCACCCATTTCTCATTGGCTCGGCAAGGTTTAGGGGCAAAACAGTTGCATCCCATGTTTGTAAGCCTTTGATAGAACTCGGGAAGACGTATCGGGACGTTGTCCAGTAATATACCACTTTCCGGGTGCAACTTCTTCGAAATCAGTTCAGCGTAGTACCGTTCTTGGTGTAGACATGTGATTTTTGACCCTTCCCAAGATTTTATACATTTTAGCATTTAAATATTTAATTTAGGCCTAATATCGTTATTTCAATTAGTTTTGACTCTTTTACTTTATTTTGTCACAAAAAAAAAATTATAAAAATATTCTCCTTTGTTTAGCTAATTGATATAAAATAGTTTCAATTTTAATTTTTAATTTTACTTTAATCAATTAGAATTGATTTTATAATTTTGTAGTTGTTATTTTAGGAGCTAATATTTTTAGTCTACTAGAGTTAAAGGGCCACTTTTAAAGGTATAAGTTTGGCCCAATTGGGATCTAGCTCATAACAACCCAAAGACAATACCCCTAAAACCCTAGAAAGAAGCTTAAAACAACCTCTAGACCTAAAAGAAAGGGGCATCAGCCGTTTTAGAGGGACCCCCCATCAGATTTTTTGGTCTTCTTGATCTTCACAAGATAAAAAAAAACAAAAGAACCCTAGGAGCCCAAAAAAGCTTCAGTTGTTGAGCACAAAAAAAGACCCCCCCCCCCCAAGGTTTTCTTCTTTGACACCACCCTTCAACCATGACCATCTTCTTCAACAAAATAAATCATAAATTCTAAGTCCTAACACCCACAGCCGTTTTTGAGACCTTTCTTCTCCAAAAAAAACCATACAGACCTTAAGCTTGAAGATCAACGACGAAATGGAAACAAAACCAACGACCCCTAAGCTTCTTCATCACACAAAACATAGCAACGCCAATCCCCATCGTCACTCCATGGAAGATGAGAAAAGATCTCCCAACTGTTGCTCCTTCATCTCATGACCAGCGGCAGAACAAAAATTAGCCCCTCTTGAACTTCATCTTCTTCTACACCCCAAGAGACAAAAATAGACTCGTGAACCTTCCCGCCAGCTGCTGTCAAAACCAACTCCAAACCTAGTGAGAACACACACAAGAAAAATAACCTCATCTTCGCATAGGAACAACAGCTTGAATTATTGTTGTTTTCGCAGAGAAACATCCTAAAGCAATTCCAAATCACCTGTTACTGTCATGGAGTTTTTTGGTTTCATTTTCTAGTTTAGTTCGAGTTTTCCGGCGAGCTTCGAGGTCGTCGGAGGTCGTTGTGCAGGGAATCCATTTCAGTCGTACGTCGAGGTACGGTCTATCAATTTTCGGTTCGAGTTCCGTCCGTGGTTCATTACATTTCAAGTGTAAATCCATTTTAAAGAAATTCTGCTATTGAAAGCTACACACAATGGTCCATTTCTCACTTCATCATCTTCTTAAGTTTTATCTGTGTGTTCTTGCTAATAGGTTTGGATGATCATAGTTGCTGTGAGATTGTTTCACTTGTCTCACTATCAATCTATAATCTATTCAAAATGGTGTATTTGTTTGAGTTTGTTGGCTCATAACTTTGTTTAAGAGTAGTCAATTAATAATCACTTCATGGAGTCAACGGTAATAAAATATGATTCGATTTTAGTGAGTTAGTCTGATATAATATTAAACAAGCTTGTGAACATTAGAAATTAAATCTATTTGCATGCTTCAGGTGGTCTATATAAAATTATCATGGCTACGGGTATGGTTCTCGTGACGTGGTTGTGATACATAATTTCCAAATTCGGGTATGCATTTCATGTGACCCGACTTCAATTTCTAATATTGTTGAATAAAATAAACATGTCGTGAACCGTAGGTGCATTTCATATAGTGTGGTTTACGATGTGTTTGCAAAAATAAATAAGTGTATGACGATCACGAATTTTCCTAATTTTTTTTAAAAAGTGGTTAGAAAGTTAAAAAATGTACGTAGGTTTAAAACATATAATAAATTAGATATTTAGGACAATTAATATTAGTTGAGAGACCGTGCTAAAATTACTGGACTCGGGAATGCCTAACACCTTCTCCCGGGATAGTAGAATTCCTTACCTGAATTTCTGTGTTTCGCGGACTGTAAAACAGAGTCGAGATTTTAAACTGGTAACTTGGGACACCATAAATTATCCCAAGTGGTGACTCTGAATTTGATATAAATAATCCTGTTTCAGTTATTGTCACTTTAATTGGAAAAACTCCCCTATACCCCTCTAGGGGTAAAAAAAAGAGGTGTGATAGCTTCGACGACTCTGCTGGGGACAAGAATCCAGAACTTTTGGTTTAGGGTTTAGAATTCGAGCTTAGAATATTTTTAATAATTGGCTTCTATTATCTGATTTGTATTATATGTTTGAGCCTAATGTGCTAAATGCTTCCTTTTTACCGCCTTGATATTATTTGAACTGTATATAAACTCCTGCGAAACCCTTCCCTTCTCATCTTTGGGGAAGTGCACGCTGGCGTGACTTTTTTTTCTATAAGTGTCATACCCTAATTTAGAAAGAGGTTTGTACAAGATACAAAGCCGGATGGCCTTTTGGTTCCCGGTACGTAGCCCCCTCTCGGCTTGAGTTGTCCACTCGAGTACACCAAGTCTAGAACAATACATCCAGGTTTTATAATCTAGAATAACTCAGCCTCATGTCGGATCCCTAGTAGGAACGCTTGTTTGTATCATGTTCATTTGACTTTGAGGAGTCAACACAGGGTTGGGTCCATCTAGGACATGTGTACCCAAAAATAAAAGACTATCCTGATGCATTTTATGTGCTACATGTTGCAATCTTCAAGGGTAAAAAGGGGTCATTTGGCGAACCAATGAGGGTTGAGGATAAATGAAAAAAGAGGGTGAAGTGTAAAAATATAGCAAGTAGGACCCAATTATGTTTTTCTTTCATATTTTTAAAGAAAAAGACAAAAAAATGACAAATCCAAAAAGATTTTGCAGTGTCCCATCATTTTCTAAAAAAAAAGCAACAAAAAAAAGGAAAAGAGAAAATCCAAAACGAGTTTACATGTTTTATCACTTTTCAAAAAAAGACAAAAAAAATATTTTCTCTAAATTAGTTCTTTTTTTAATTCTCGCCCGTATCCAATCTTCCCGAACTACGCATACCCGATTCTCGTCTTTCGGTGCGTGATACGTAGGCAACACACATAGGGTCCGGTATTCTTAGTGAGCCTTCGGTTCTTGGCTTCGAGAGGGTCGTAGCCAAATCTTGCATCTCTATCTACTTTTGGCCACATCGGCCGTTTTGCAAAATAGGGCTATTTTCGCAAAGTGGTTTGTTTAATTATGTCGGGAGAGTCTCCAAATCCACAATTAGGTGTCTCTTTACTTTAAGGTCCATCCTTGTCAAATTTTCATGTCGACCACTTTTGGCCACATGGGCCATTTTGCAAAATAGGGTTATTTTTGCAAAAGTGATTTAATTAACCCATGTCTTAGAGTCCTAGGTCCACAACAAGGTGTCCTCTCAGTTTAAGGTCCATTACGCTGAATTTGCATGCTTAGCCATTGTTTTGGCCACATAGGCCATTTCTACAAGTAATTTTCCATGTCTTAAAGGTTTTTTATTGAGTTTTCACTTCTCGCCTCCTTTTGGCCACATAAGCTATTTTGTAAAAATAGCCTCAATCATGTCTTTCATGTGTCCTATATGGAGTGTTATTGTCTCACATAGTGTTATAAGTCTTTAACTCTATTTGGTTTTAGTTTTCTTATACAGGTGTGGATGTACTTATTGGAGTTTGAGCATGACAGACACACCAGGACCATTGCATCCAGGAGTTGCTTAAGGAGATTTTTTTATGTTTTGAGTCTATTTCTTTTTATGATGTCTTGTACTTTATAGTCATGTCCAGTAGTAATGATTATTTTAGTCAGTGTCAGAGTTTGTCATAGTATAGTTGAGTTTAGTCTCTCGTTACATCTTTCCTATTTTGTGTTTGAAAAAAAGAAGAAGTTGTAATGTATAATCCAAAAAGATTTTATTCTTTTTTAGTTTAATTTATCCATTACTTTCCCAAACTATGCAAAGATCTGATTCATGCGGCGTTATGATACGTAGGCAACCTACATAGGGTTCGATCAAATCATTTTAAAATTTAAAGAAAAGGAAAAAAAAGGAGAGAGAGTTGAAATTATGGGATGCGGGAAATGAGAGGAAAGAAAAGAGTGATAATTAGAAGAAAAAATAGGAAGGAAAATTAGCAAGCCAAGAAGTGCTAGAAAAGAAAGAAAAGAGAAGATTGAAATGAACGAAATTGGGATGATGCCAAGTGACCTTGTGACCCACGAAGTCATTCTAGAACCGTTAATTGTTGCTAGTTGCATTGCACACAATGTAATATTTTTAGTTGTTAAATGCCCTAATGCTAACAGGATGACCCCATTTTGTTCCGTTTGTTATCTTCATTGAGCAGAAGGGTGGTTGGTTTGTGCTTTTTAAGTAACTCATCCATACAACACAAGGTCAAAGAGAAAAATAACGATGGCTAGCAAAGACTTGGACACGAGTGTTATTCATCCATCTAAGAAGATTGTTGAGTCAGAATCTGAGTTGAAAGAAGAGGTCTTAAGGTTGAAAGGACAGATGGCCAAAATATACCAAGCATGGATTAGTGAGCGTCCTTCACCATTATTTCCCCCTAACTACACTGAAAGCCTTGTCAGCATTCCATCACTGTCACAAATCTAGATTCCCACTGCTGTTAATATCTCCCCACAACCTTTTCACACTCCACCCGCCAAAACCACCTCATATCCCGCTCCTTTGACCACTCATGGTTTTGTAGCTCATCTACCATATAACTTTCCTTGATCCTCTAGTAGGACTGTGTTCAAAATCCCCAAGGCCCAACACTGCTCCAGAACCAACTTTCACGGTCTTGGATCCAAACTCTGACGCTCCTAATTTTGAGCCTCCCGGTGAAACTGAAAAGCCTGCTAAAACGGTGGAGCAAGATGAGATATCCAGGAAGGTGAAAATCTTAGAGCAGTCTTTAAGAAACATTCAAGGGATAGGGAGCCGGATGAGCATGTCTTACAAAGACTTGTGCTTGTTTCCCGGCGTCCAGTTGCCTGATGGGTTTAAGATGCCAAAGTTTGATTTGTATGATGGGCGTGGAGATCCAGGAGCCCATCTATGGGGTTATTGCAGTAAAATGAGAAGTGTTTAGGAGAAAGATGAATTGTTTGATGGCATATTTCAGTGAGAGTTTGAGTGGGGAAGCCTTGGAGTGGTTTACTCGTCAAGATGTTAGTAAGTGGCATGCATGGGGCGACATGACTTAATATTTTGTTCGGCACTATCAGTACAATGTAGAAATTATCCCAGACCACTCTTCCCTACCTCATATAGAAAATAAACACGAGGTAAGTTTTAGCGAGTTTTGGCTCAAATGGAACAAACAAGTTGCTTGGGTCAGTTCTCCGATTGATAGAAAAGATGTTGCTGGGTCCCGCCAATGATAGGATTCAGTGGGCATTCCTGCTAAATGCTTTCAGCGTCAATACTGACCCCATGAACATCCTCATTCTCCACATAATCCACCATAGTATTATCCTTCGAACAATATCCGGCCATATGTCCAATCACTAGGTCACTCCCTAGGGCGAGCACCAGCATCCCAAAATTCTCGTGTGCTTTCACAGCATTTTCGAGCATCCAAAAACCCTAGAAAACTGGGGTATGGAGGAAAAAAAGGCAAAGAAATAGTTTCACGCCAATCAGAGAATTCTGTACAAGCATATTTGAAAAGTTAAAACACTCTGGCCTGATTGAGTTGCTCCTCGGCTATACTTCGAACCCATATGCAAAAGATTTTGATCCTACTGTACGGTACATTTACCACTCTAATGTCCAAGGTCATAGCATTGGAGATTGTCGTGCTTTGAAAAAGGAAATAGAAAGAATGATTCAAGAAGGGATAATTGTGATCAAGGGCAGTGACAGGGGGTATGCGAATCCCCTTGGGAACTTGCTGACTTAAGTTAATGATATTGAAATTGGTAATGGTCTTGATAATATTGATGTGGAACTCAGTGGCTAAGATGTCTAGCTTGGTAATTGGAAAGACACTCCTTTCTTGGCTAGCCGGGGATGAGACTTGGTTGTTCATTTTGTTGTCATTTCTGTTGTCCGGGTTATTTCAAGGTTGTAATCCGGATATTGTTTTGTGACTCAAACCCTTCTATCCTTTTATTTTTCCTAGTGTGTTTAGTCGTAGTAACTCGTTTAGTGTTGTCAAGGTTTGTTCCAGGTTTATAACCCCAGTTTATTTTGCTTTTTTTGTTGTTCAAATCCTTTCACCATCTGTTTAGTGCAACTTTCTGTTTTATGTTATTTCTAGTCATTTTTTTTGTTTAGTTTCTCTTTCCCTTTTATAGTTCTTTTCATGCTAACTCTAGTGACATGACACTGCACGTATAATTTTAGGCCCGGTCTTAAAAGTTAGTTTAGTCATGAAGCAATGAAACAATTTTGAAGATGATAGGGATATTTGAGGGAAATAAGTACAAATTTGGATATTTTGAGATCATTTAAAGCCTGAACTATGTGAAACTGGGGCAGATAATTTGGGATGTTAATAGGATGACAAGAATTCGTTAAGGAAGAGAGCATCCCAGAGAATTTGAAGCGAGCAATTCAGAGTGCATCTCAAGTGACAAGATAAAGCCAAGAGAGTTTGCTCTGAACTAATGGAGGGTATCCATTGTGAAGAAGAAATTACCCAATAATAGTTCTGTACTTGACAAGGCACCAAAGAAAAGTGGAAGGCATGTTAGTGATATCAATGTCGTAGCTGCCAAAGAAATGTTGTGCATGATCTTCTTTTCATTATCAAGTTGAACGTGTTGTACTTGGCATTTTCAGGGATTTGGAGGCCCTCTTTTAGCTTCCCAAACACTTATACCATTTGAACTATGTTCGACCTGATTCTTGTCACCACAAGATACGTAGGCAGTCTTACGGTTCGGTCATACCAAATAAAATATTTCATAATCTCACGAAGTCGAGAGTGGGTTAGTCTTTCTTAGAAATTCCATCTTAAAAAGAAAAGAAAAAAAGAGAATCAAATTCCATTATTTTAGAAATTGGAGCAACGTTTTAGAATGGATTCCAAAAGTTGTAAATAAATTAACCCCATTATCTTAGTTATTTTGAGCCTTTATGATATCCTTTCTTTCTAACCTTGTCCAAAAGCCATATTACAGTCCAAAAAAGACCTCCGAGATAATCTTTGAGAGTAGTGAGTCAGACATGCCAGGAGCATATGATATTTATATCGTGGTTAATGCCTTGTCATCTGCAGAATCAGATGTAAAAAAATGAAGAAGAAAAGAAAAATGAGAGAGTCTTACCAGTGAAAACCTTCACAGGCACCATAAGAAGACGGTAAGTTGAGAGAAAGAACAAAATGAGAGAAGCTTGATGGTGAAAACCCTTCTGGCACTACAATTCGAATAAGGGCCGTGAATCAGATAGGATAATCGGAGCATGGAAGCCCAGTTTCACGACTCAGAGGTACAACAAGAGTTGAACATTAGACTTGCTTGACAGATTAGGCCACTTAATCCAAAGGTGCATGTCATGGTCATTAGAGTTGGTATCCACATCTGATAAGTTTCTACTTTGTAAGTTTCTTGTTAGGTATCATCTCTTTCCTTTTGTCCCTTACTCTGTTCCTTTTGTTGTATTACTTCCTCTTTTTGAGTCTGTTTGGTCAGAACAAGCGAGAAATGACATCAAAATTTGCTACTAGCTTTCCAATTGCATAAAACAGAATCTGGCTAGCACATCAAAGTGGCATAAGTCGAGAAAGAACAGTTTGCGCACTTAGTGGGTGGCAATTGAGTTTCTTTGGGATTCATATGAAATACACATGTTCGATATATGTCAATTCATGAACACAATGCAACAGATAAAGGGTATTGGGTTTGAGCGGATCAAAGGTATTTTCTGTGATAAGGGTGATAGAGAAAGTGGTTTGTCAATAAGCAAGCAAGGTCTTTCGAGTTGAAGTAAAAGTTATCATGGGAAGTGAAGGAGCAATCACCCTCAAAGTCAAGGCCACAAACCAACTACCATGTTTAAACTCACAAGTTTTGTTTTTTTGAAACAGGGGCAGGAAATTTCATTTGTTCCGGAGGAACCCTCCGTGAGGAAAGCATGTGCCAGATAGGTTCGGCCGTAAATTCTCAGGACCCTGACAATGGGATTTAATTTCAAGTTTTCAGGACCCTCCTGGATAATGGAATTTAATTTAAAGTTCTCAGGACCCTCTTGGATAATGGGATTTAGTTTTAAGTTTTTTTTAAGATCTTCATAGAAAATAAGGCTTAACGTAAGTTTTACCTTTAGGAAATAGAATTTAGCTTTGAAGTTTCACTCTTAAGATGAGAATTAATTTTAAATTTTAAGGGCTCTCCTAGATAATGGGATTTAGTTTTTAAATTCTTAGAGTTTTTTGTTGGATAACATGATTCTATCAACACTCACAAATGTTCCTAGTGCCAAACTGGGGTAGAAATGTTTCTTTGTTTTGTCTGTTTTGTTGTAATGGCAGGCTCCCACCTGGATAACAAGGGAATACATTTCAAGTTTTGGCATCAGGAGCCCACATGGAAAACAAGGGAATACATTTGACATTTTGGCATCAAGCGCCCACCTGGAAAACAAGGGAATATATTTTAAGTTTTGGCATCAGGTGCCCACCTGGAAAATAAGGGAATACTTTTCAAGGTTTGGCATTAGGCGCCCACCTAAAAAATAAGGGAATACATTTCAAGTTTTGGCATCAAGCGCCCACCTGGAAAACAAGGGAGTACGTTTCAAGTTTTGGCATAAGGCGCCCACCTGGAAAACAAGGTTCAGGCACCCACCTGGAAAACAACAGAATACGTTTCAAGTTTTGGCATCAGGCGCCCACATGGAAAACAAGGAAATACAGTTCAAGTTGTGGCATCAGGCGCCCACCTGGAAAATAAGGGAATACATTTCAAGTTTTGGCATCAGGCGCCCACCTGGAAAAAAAGGGAATACATTTCAAGTTTAAGCATCAGACGCCCAGTTGGAGAACAAGAGAATTCATTTCAAGCTTAAGCATCAGGTGCCCACTTGGAGAACAAGGAAATTTATTTCAAGTTTAAGTTGCATGTGCCCACCTAAAGAAAAAGGGAATTTATTTCAAATTTTAAGTCGGCATCAGGCGCCCACCTGGAGAATAAGGGAATTTATTTGAAATTTTAAGTCAGCACAGGCGCCCACCTAGAAAATAAGAGAATTCATTTCAAAGTTTAAGCATCAGGCGCCCACCTGGAGAACAAGAGAATTCCTTTCAAGTTTTAAGTTAGTTGCAGGCACCCACCTGGAGAACAAGGCAATTTATTTCAAATTTTAAGTCAGCATCAGTTGCAGGCACCCACCTGGAGAATAAGGGAATTCATTTGAGTTTTAAGTCAATTGAAGGCACCCATCTGGAGAACAAGGGAATTCATTCGAGTTTTAAGTCAGTTGTAGGCGTCCACATGGAGTAAGTTACAGGCACCCACCTGGAGAACAAGGGAATTCATTCGAGTTTTAAGTCAGTTGCAGGCACCCACCTAGAGAACAAGGGAAGTCATTTCAAAATTTGTTTCAGAATTATTTCAAGTTTCAAGTCAGTAGCAGGCACCCACCTGGAGAACGAGGGAGATCATTTCATAATTCAATTCAAGTTTGAAGTAGCTCGCCTCAAGAATGCAAGTCAACAGGGTCTGATATGACCAAAGAAGAAGTCTCAATCCAAGAGAAACAGAAAGAAAAAGAAAAAAAGAAAAAAAAAAGAAAAAAGAAAAAAGTGGGAAGTGAATCCAAATGCAAAAATAGATGAAAGATGTGTACTGCTCAAGACATGGCTGAAGTCACGAGCACTGCATGTCCGGTCTTGATCCGAAGAAGCCGTGGAAGAATGAACTAACACCTGCAGCTAACAAACGTCAGGTTCAAATCTAAAGTCTGCATGAAGAACCATTCAAGACTTAAGATCAAGCTTCAGAGACTTATAGATAGGAATCTTGTAAATCATAGTTGACAGGCTTAGTTAGTCCTTTTGATTTTTGATTTCAATGTAATAATAGGACCGTGGAACGAAACCTCAATCGTCTCTCCACCTCAGTATAATCCATCACTCTTCCTACTTCTGAACTTCGCGTGGCCTGATTCCTTTATAGCCAAGGATATGTAGGCAGCTCAGATACCAGGGCTCGGTCACATTATCCTTTCTCTTTGTTTTTGGTGTCTATAAATAAGGTCAGGTCAAAAAACCTGTACCGTCATTCTTTGTCTGAAAACTCTTTGCGTTTCCAGTCAAGAGGGGCAGCTATAGACATGTGATTTTTAATCCTGCCCAAGATTTAACACATTTTAGCAAATAAATATTTAGTTTAGGCCTAATATCGCTAATTCAATTAGTCTTGACTCTTTTACTTTATTTTGTCACAAAAATAAAAATTACAAAAATATTTGTTTAGCTAATTGATATAAAACAGTTTCACTTTTAATTTTTAATTTTACTTTAAATAATGATAAATGATTTCATAAATTTGTAGTTGTTATTTTAGGAGCTAATATTTTTAGTCTACTAGAGTTAAATGGACACTTTTAAAGGTATATTTGGCCAAATTTGGCCCAATTCATATCTAGTCCCATAACAACCCAAGCCCAATACCCCTAAATCCTAGAAAGAAGCTTAAAAACAACCCCTAGACCTAAAAGAAAGGGGCATCAACCGTTTAAGAGGGACCCCCCCCCCCCCCCCCCCCAATCCGCTGAAGGTTTTGTTCTTCGACACCACCCTTTAGCCATGACCATCTTCTTTAACAAAATAAATCACAGATCCTAAGTACTAACACGCATAGTCGTTTTTGAGACCTTTCTTCTCTAATAAAACCCCTACATACCTTAAGCTTGAGGATCAGCGACCAAACAGAAACAAAACCAACGACCCCTAAGCTTCTTCATCACACAAAACACAACAATGCCGATCCCCATCGTCACTCCATGGAAGACGAGAAAAGAGCTCCCAGCCGTTTCTCCTTCATCTCGTGACCAACAGTATAAAAAAACGAGCCCCTCCTAAACTTCATCTTATTCTACACCCCAAGAGATAAAAATAGACCTCTGAAACCTTCCTTCCAGCCGCTGTCAAAACCAGCTCCAAACCCAACAAGAAAACACACAACAAAAACAGCCTCATCTTTGCATAGGAACAACAACTCGAATTGTTGTTGTTTTCGTAGAGTAAAATCCTAAAACAATTCTAAATCACCTATTACTGTCATGGAGTTGGTGGTTTCATTTCCTAGTTTAGTTCGAGTTTTCTGGCGAGTTTCACGGTCGCCGGAGGTCGTTCTGCAAGGAATCCATTTCAGTCATGTGTCGAGGTACTGTCTGCCAGTTTCCTGTTTGAGTTTCGTCTGCGGTTCGTTACATTTCGAGTTTGAAGCTTTTTTAAAGAATTTTTCCTATTGAAAAGCTACACATAAAGGTCCATTTCTCACTTCATCATCCTCTTAAGTTTTATCTGCGTGTTCTTGCTAACAGGTTTGGATGATCATCGTTGTTGTGAGATTGTTTCGCTTGTCTCACTATCAATCTATAATTTGTTCAAAATGGTGTATTTGTTTGAGTTTGTTGGCTCATAACTTTGTTTAAGAGTGGTCAATTAATAATCATTTCATGGGGTCAACCTTAATAAAATATGATTCGATCTTAGTGAGTTAGTCTGATTTAGTATTAAGCAAGTTTATGAACATTAGAAATTAAATCTATTGGCATGCTTCGGCCGCACTATATAAAATTATCATGTCTACGGGTACGGTTTCCATTACGTAATTGTGATACATAATTTCCAAATCCGGGTGTGCATTTTATGTAACCCGACTTCAATTTCCAATAATGTTAAATAAAATAAATATGTCGTGAATGGCGTGTGTATTTCATGTAGCATGGTTTACGATGTGTTTGCAAAAACAAGCAAGTGTATAACGATCACGAATTTTCCTAACAAATTTTAAAAGCGGTTAGAAAGTTCAAAAATGTAGTTAGGTTTAAAACATGTAATAAATTAGATAATTATGACAATAAATAATAGTTGAGCGACCGTGCTAAATCCACGGAATCCGGAAATGCCTAACACCTTCTTCCGAGTTAACAGAATTCCTTACCCGAATTTCTATTTTTCGCGGACTGTAAAACAGAATCAAACTTCCTCGATTCAGGATTTTAAACTGGTGACTTGGGACACTATAAATTATCCCAAGTGGCGACTTTGAATTTGATATAAATAATTTCGTTTCGATTATTGACACTTTAATTGGAAAAACTCCCATATACCCCTCTCGGGGTAGAAAAAGGAGGTGTGACACTTGGAACTCCAATGATAAGAACTGGTGCTGGTCATAGTTCTCCTTAGCTTCCAAGGGATTGTCATTTGCGGATCCTTTAGAGTTATAGCTAATTTTCGGTAATGGTACCTGTCAACAAATGATAGGAGTGAAAACACGGTATGGCTATGAAGAACATTGAAAAATGAGTCAAATACTCCAAAGGAAGATCGGACAGTCGAAACCCAGCCTTAGAAAAAATTTAGGATTTTGAGATTTTTAGATGAATGCTCTCTGATGTCGCAATTGCTACATTTACTTCACAATTGCAAAGCTGTCAGTATTTCCCAAAAGTTGCAATTACGAAAAAAAGTCATCGCAATTGTGAAGATATCAGACTCAGACAGTCCTCGCAATTGCGAGAGAATCTTCGCATAGGGCTGCCAGGTTTCGCAATAATGACCACCTCTTCGCAAATGCGAAGTCGCAAATGCGAAGAGGCCATCGCAATTGTGAACCCATCGTCCCCATCCAAGTTTTTTCACAGAACACAGTCCTAATCCCAAAAAATATTGACCAAAGTCTAACTTAAGAGAGCCCAAGCAATTTTCAAACACATATTCATGCAATAAACCTCATAGACGACCATAAATTACAAACATATCAATGATTTGGTCAAGAATTTCACTTGGACCTTTCAACGATCACATAAGAAGCACAAAATTTCACTACTATTTTACAAAGCCCTGGGTACTCAGACTTCCCCATTTTTTCGATCAAAGAACAAGACCCACACTCTCAACCAACCTCACCTAGAAATCAATATACAATTTGAGCAATTTTTAAACAATGTCGGGCAGAGGAAGGTTACCCATTTAAAAAGCTAGGGTTTCAGAGAAAACTAAGAGAAGAAGGAGGAGAAGGAGATGAAAAAGAAGAAGCGATTAAACATTCATACCTGGATTCTTGCAATTAAGAGTGAGAAGTGGTGGAGTTTTATAGTAAGGAGAGTGAGGGAAATATGGGTTTGAGAGATCTAGAGGTTTTCTTGACCTTTGTTCAAAATGGGAACATTAACATGTTTTAACTCTCTGATGTCGCATTTGTGACACTGCCTTCGCAATTGCGAGGTTAATTAATTCCTGCAGTTGTCGCAAATGCGTCAGAAGTTTCGGAAATGCGATGGACCAGGTACGAAAATGCGAACAAAAGTTCGCAAATTCCAAGGCCGGTGCCCTGCAATTTTAAGCTTCTGGCTTCTATGCTCTCTGTCACCTCAACCTACTTAAATCAACTCCAAAAATTATGAAACTTGGAATATTGGTTAGATATAATAAGCTATTCCAAAAAGGGAAATTTCAAAGTCGTGGCACGATGCAAATCAACTTTACCACTTTTCTCGCCACTTGGATGATATGAATTGGGCACCTAACTTGGAATCAAGCTTGTGACCACGAGCGGTGGGGGGTGGTAAGTAGATGATCAAGTCAAGACTTAATTTCTTCATTTTGCATTTCTTGGCTTTCATGTGAGGAATGTCATTTTGCCTTCTTGTTCCTCAAATTTTAAGATGTATGGTTTGTGACTTTCCTTCTCGCAATCCCTTATTGACTCGCTTAGTTCAATTCTCATATCACCACACAACTCCAATGTTGAAAAATGCTTTGAATGTGACATCAAATCTCCAAATTTCAATTCTTTCCGGATTTTGACATCCTCTTTTTCCCCCGAACTAGAGTCAATCTCAACAAATTTTCATTTACACCTGTTGACTCTAATTCCATAATTTTCTAGTCATCACTAACACCCATGGAGTCGGTTGGTGGATGTTCAATTCTTGATTCCTCTAAGTAGAGCTTACTTTCTTCCTCGAAATCATATTCTTCTTGACTTTCTTCTACACTCTCAAGTTGGTGGGCATAGTGAGCCTCAACCAATATTTTTATTTGACTTTCCAAAGTGCGATATTATCATCATTTTGAGTCAAGACTTACTTCAAGTCCTCGAGTGCAAAGTTGTGCTTATCCTCATTTGCAATAATGGTCTTCAACATGAGCATCATCTACTCATTTGGAGCATTTGAGAGTTCTTCTTGATTTAGTTCAAGTGCCAAGGAAGGATTTTTGGCATCCACATCTAAGAAATATTCTTGGCTATCATTAATTTTCGAGGCTTTTTGGACCTCTAAAGCTTCAAGCATTTCTCCCATTTGTTAGTTCAACCTTTCAAGTGGCAAGTTATTTTGGAGATTATTTCCCAAAAGCTCCTCCAAGACACTTTGTTCTTTGTTTCCTCCTTCAATTAGGCATTCTAACATGAGCTTAAACTCCCTATTTTGACCATGCACAACTTCTTCTACTTCCATAGCCCTATCATTTTTATCACAAAAAGTAGAATCATCAAAGGGGGGCTTGGGGAAGGGAAGGACAAATAATCAGAGTCATCCCAGTGACCATTTTGACGACCACATTTATCACAGCTACTTTACTCATGGGTTTGATATTGTGCACACAATCCACCCCCGAAAGAATTTAAATAATTTTGCCGCAAGTGTGGGCATCCACAATAAGGACATGGGTCATCAAAGCAACTAAAATGATCAATGACTAGAAGTATGGATGCATTGGGAATTACACTCAAGTAACGATCCAATGTATTTTATGATTTTACAATTATGGGCGAGTTTATGTTAATTATCCACGGGTAATAATTCTATATTAGCTTCTTCCAAAAACTAACAATACTTCCTAATTGAATTATCCCTAAAACAATTAAGACATTAAGCGCACCCGGATATGGCTACAAGTAGTTCAATCTTATCCCTAGGTAGAATCTATAAAATGAGGGTTAAAGCCTCAAATTCTTTTTAATTAATCTTGTCCAACCCCAAATAATCTTTCCCAAAATTAATTCGGAGTTAATGGGCGAGTCCTAGTGTTAGCTAATCCCTTTGGAAACATTAAAGAATAAGAATAATTAATAAAACAATAACTCACTTCATAAAATATAAAAAAATCATTCAATACATAAGCACAACAAGAAATTTAATCCACACTTTAAATATAATTATTTCCGTAAAAAAGATTCAAGTGTTGAGTACAATACTACACACTTAGATATACAATACAAACAAAGGAAATGATGAAATGAGTACAAAGGAGTAAGAAATTATTAACCACAATCTTCAAAACGCAAGTGTAAGTGCATAAACCCTAGCTTCCAACCTTGTTCTCTATAGTCCTAAGACTGAAAATAAGCCAAAAGATATTTTACAAATAAACTAATTTGGGTATTAAAGGGTTTGAGGCGAAAAAATATGCAATGACATAATTGCCCAGAACTGAAGCATGATCGTTGTATTTTCGAACAAAAGTTCGCAATTGCGAACTATGACCATACCATTGGCCTTCACATTTGCGATCAAGACTTCGAATTTGCGAAGGTTGACTGCCTGGGCTGACTTCGCTTTTGCGAAGACTGCTTGATTGATCTTCCTTTGCAATTGTGATGGTTTACTCACAATTACCAACTCTTCTTTCTCCGCATTTCCTAGGATTGTGTTGCATTTGCGACAACTAAGGCCCCTTTTCTTATTTTATTCTTTTTAGCTTCTTTTTGACTCATTTCACTTGGTTTCTTGTAAAGACCCGACCGATCGTTTTGAGATTTTGCACTTTGCTAGCGAGTTCTCGGGCATGAATTGCCCCATGAAGTGTATTATGACCTTTATTAATCGTTGTTTTTGGTTTTCATGATAATCAGAATGAATTTGGAAGAATAGTTCTCGGTTTGAAGCTTGAAATTTGAAAGGTTTGACCAAGATTTGACCTGTCAATATATGATCTCGGATTGGAATTTTAATGATTTGGTTACCTCCGTTAGATGATTTGGGACTTAAGAGCGTGATCAGAATATGTTTTGGAGGTCCGGAGTAGATTTAGGCTTGAATTGGCGAAATTGAGTATTTGGCGTTTTCGATTGATAGGTGAGATTTTGATATAGGGGTCGGAATGGAAATTTGGAAATTGCAGTAGCTTTGCTATGTCATTTCGGATGTTTGTGCATAATTTCAAGTCATTCAGACGTGGTTTGGTTAGGTTTTTGATCAAAAGCAGAATGCAAAATATTTTAGAACCTTAGGGTTGAATTCGATGTGTTTTGGTAGTTTTGATGTTGTTTGAGGTGTTTTGATGATTGGTACAAATTCGAATAAGGTTTTAGGATATGTTGGTGGTTTTGGTTGAGGTCCCCGGGGCCTCGGGTGAGTTTCGGGTGGTCAATCGGGCCAATCCATGTAGGGATAGCAATGGAGCGGTGTGGGTGTGGGGCGGGGCATGTTTGGGCGGGGGC
>MU683328.1:46210-104045 GCA_026770625.1 Nicotiana glauca
GCCCCGCCCCGCCTGCCATTCCTAAATCCATGAAATTGGAACCTGCAGAAAATTGACCTTCGCGTTCGCGTGAGGGTCCTCGCATTCGCGAAGGGTCAGTTGAGGAAGTTGGAAATTTAGCCTTTGCGTTTGCGATGCAGGCTCCGCATTCGCGAAGGGATGGGCACATGTGCATCGTGTTCGCGAGTGTGTAGTCGCGTTCGCATAGAGGAAATTGGCCAGCTGGGTCTGAGGTGTTTCGTTTATCGCATTCACGGGTGAGGGAGCGCGTTCGCGAAGAGTCAGGTTGTGGAACCATCGCGTTCGCAAGTGGAATGGCGCAATCGCGAAAGAAGAAAAATGGTCAATGTCAATTTTTACTTCGCGAATGCGAGGCTTTGACTGCGTTCGCAATTAAGGAATTTTAATAGTTGGGCAGAATGTTTTAAAGACCTGTTCCACGACTTTGAACCCTTTTACACCATTTTTTGAACGGGAAAAGAGCTCTGAGGCGATTTTGAAGAGAGGAGATCATTGTTCTTCATTAAGGTAAGGATTTTGGATCCTATAACTTGATTATTTGTGATTAGGGAATGAAAATATCAGTGTAAATTCATGAAAGTCAGTAGAAAAGGGTGGAGTTAGGGCTTGAGATTATGAGACCTTTCAGAAATAATTTGAGTTGTCAAACGAACTCCGATTTTCGAATTCTTTATATGTACGGACTCGTGAGATGATGAAATACATTTTGGTATAAAGTTTGTCCAGTTTCGGGGACTGGGCTTGGGGGCCAGGTTTGACTGATTTCGGGTTTTGTGCTTAAAATCAATATGTTTCAATTGGAATTTATTCGTTTAGCATAATATGATGATAAAAATCTGTACAAGCTAGATTTGGAGCATTCGGAAGCCGATTCGAAGGGAAAGGCATTGCAAGCTAGATTTTAAATATTGTCTTGAGGGTATGAAACCCCTAGAGTTTTATAGTGTACGGCTATGTTGAGGAGACTTACACGCTAGATGGTGAGCGTGGGGTAGAGCACCGTTGGAGATTGTGAATTAATCCATTCTGAAAGATTATTTTACTGCGTATTTGATAGTTAATTGTTTGATATTATTATATTTTGGGCTAAATGCCATATGTGGGCTTCGTGCCAGCTGTTTGAACCCTTAGGTGATTTTTAATTGAAACTTCTCCTCACTGATTGATTTCATACGGGTGCTTAGTACTATATTTTACTATTTTAAAGACTCGGTTGTATTACTCTATTTTAAACACATTAAATGATATTTCCAAAGGTATTTAAGCTGAGCTTCATATTTTACTGTGGCCCCCGGGAGGCTATTGACATTCTGACTGAGTAAGGCCGAGGGCCTGTGTTGTGACATTTGGGTCTGGTTGCACGCCGCAACAATAATACATTGATTATTATGATGAGGTCGGGGGCTTGAGATTTGTACGCCACGAGGTAGCTTGAGATTTATATGAGGCCGAGAGACTGTTTATGATGCCATGACATAACTTAAGAGAGCCCAAGCAATTTTCAAACACAGATTCATGCAATAAACTTCATAGACGATCATAAATTACAAATATATCAATAATTTGGTCAAGATTTCACTTGGGCCTTTCAACGATCACATAAGAAGCAAAATATTTCACTTCTATTTTACAAAGCCCTGGGTACTCAGACTTCCCCATTTTTTCAATCAAAGAACAAGACCCACACTCTCAACCAACCTCACCTAGAAATCAACATACAATTTGAGCAATTTTTAAACAATGTCGGGCAGAGGAAGGTTACCCATTTAAAAAGCTAGGGTTTCAGAGAAAACTAAGAGAAGAAGGAGGAGGAGGAGATGAAAAAGAAGAAGCGATTAAACTTTCATACCTGGATTCTTGCAATTAAGAGTGAGAAGTGGTGGAGTTTTATAGTAAGGAGAGTGAGGGAAACAGGGGTTTGAGAGATCTAGAGGTTTTCTTGACCTTTGTTCAAAATGGGAACATTAACCTGTTTTAACTCTCTGATGTCGCATTTGTGACACTGCCTTCGCAATTGCGAGGTTAATTAATTCCTGCAGTTGTCGCAAATGCGTCAAAAGTTTCTAAAATGCGATGGACCAGGTACGCAAATGCGAACAAAACTTCACAAATTCCAAGGCCGGTGCCCTGCAATTTTAAGCTTCTGGCTTCTATGCTCTCTGTCGCCCCAACCTACTTAAATCACCTCCAAAAATTATGAAACTTGGAATATTGGTTAGATATAATAAGCTATTCTAAAAAGGGAAATTTCAAAAATGACCAAATGTTTTGAAAAACGATGGGTTGCCTCCCACCAAACGCCACATTTAACGTCGTGGAACGATGCAAATCAACTTTACCACTTTTCTCGCCACTTGGACGATATGAATTGGGCACCTAACTTGGAATCAAGTTAGTGACCACGAGCGTTAGGGGGTGGAAAGTAGATGATCAAGTCAAGACTTAATTTGTTCATTTTTCACTTCTTGGCTTTCATATGAGGAATGTCATTTTGCCTTCTTGTTCCTCAAATTTTAAGATGTATGGTTTGTGACTTTCCTTCTCGAAATCCCTTATTGACTCGCGTAGTTCAATTCTCATATCACCACACAACTCCAATGTTGAAAAATGCTTTGAATGTGACATCAAATCTCCAAATTTCAATTCTTTCCGGATTTTGACATCCTCTTTTCCCCCGAACTAGAGTCAATCTCAACCAAATTTTCATTTACACCTGTTGACTCTAATTCCATAATTTTCTTGGCATCACTCATGGAGTCGGTTGTCGGATGTTCAATTCTTGATTCCTCTAAGTAGAGCTCACTTTCTTCCTCGAAATCGGATTCTTATTGACTTTCTTCTACACTCTCAAGTTGGTGGGCATAGTGAGCCTCAACCAATATTTTCATTTGACTTTCCAAAGTGCGGATATTATCATCATTTTGAGTCAAGACTTACTTCAAGTCCTCGAGTGCAAAGTTATGCTTCTCCTCATTTGCAATAATGGTCTTCAACATGAGCATCATCTACTCATTTGGAGCATTTGAGAGTTCTTCTTGGTTTAGTTCAAGTGCCAAGGAAGGATTTTCGGTTTCCACATCTAAGAAATATTCTTGGCTATCATTAACTTCCGAGGCTTTTTGGACCTCTAAAGCTTCAAGCATTTCTCCCATTTGCTAGTTCAACCTTTCAAGTGGCAAGTTATTTTGGAGATTATTTCCCAAAAGCTCCTCCAAGACACTTTGTTCTTTGTTTCCTCCTTCAATTAGGCATTCTAACATGAGCTTAAACTCCCTATTTGGACCATTCACAACTTCTTCTACTTCCATAGCCCTATCATTTTCATCACAAAAAGTAGAATCATCACAGGGGGGCTTGGGGAAGGGAAGGACAAATAATCAGAGTCATCCCAGTGACCATTTTGACGACCACACTTATCACAACTACTTCACGCATGGGTTTGATATTGTGCACACAATCCACCCCGGGAGAATTTAAATAATTTTGCCGCGAGTGTGGGCATCCACAATAAGGACATGGGTCATCAAAGTATGAACAACTACCATCCTTCCAATTTTCATTAAATGATGCCATTTTTCAAAATTATCAAAATAAACAAGAAACAAACAAGAAAAATAGACCAGGTAAGAAAAATTAATTAAATAAAGTTTGATGACATCCATGAAGTTAGAAACTGCATAAAATTGACCTTCGCGTTCGCGTGAGGGTCTTCGCATTCGCAAAGGGTCAGTTGAGGAAGTTGGAAATTTAGCCTTTGCTTTTGCGATGTAGGCTACGCATTCGTGAAGGGCTGGGCACCTGTGCATCGTGTTCACGAGTGTGTAATCATATTCGCATAGAGGAAATTGGCCAGCTAGGTCTGAGGTGTTTCGTTCATCGCATTTGCGAGTGAGGGAGCGCGTTCGCGAAGAGTCGGGTTGTGGAACCATCGCGTTCGCAAGTGGTATGGCGCGATCGCGAAAGAAGAAAAATGGTCAATGTCAATTTGTGCTTCGCGAATGCGAGGCTTTGACTGCGTTCGCAATTAAGGAATTTTAATAGTTGGGCAGAATGTTTTAAAGACCTGTTCCGCGACTTTGAACGCTTTTACACCATTTTTTGAACGGGAAAAGAGCTTTGAGGCGATTTTGAAGAGAGGAGATCATTTTTATTAATTGAAGTAAGGATTTTGGACCCTAACACTTGATTATTTGTGATTAAAGAAAAAAAATATCAGTGTAAATTCATCAAAGTCAGTAGAAAAAGGTGGAGTTAGGGCTTAAGATTATGAGACCTTTCAGAAATGATTTGAGTTGTCAAACGAACTCCAATTTTCGAATTCTTTATATGTACGGACTCGTGAGATGATGAAGAACATTTTGGCATAATGTTTGTCCAGTTTCGGGATGTGGGCCCGGGGGCCAGGTTTTGACTGATTTCGGGTTTTGTGCTTAAAATTGATATATTTCAATTGGAATTTATTCGTTTAGCATAATATGATGATAAAAATATGTACATGGTAGATTTGGAGCACTCGGAAGCTAATTCGAAGGGAAAGGGCATTGCAAGTTGGATTTCGGGCCGGTTTGAGGTGAGTAATAATTTTAAATATTGTCCTGAGGGTATGAAACCCCGAAATTTTATAGTGTACGGCTATGTTGAGGTGACTTACACGCTAGATAATGAGCGTGGGGTAGAGCACCGTTAGAGATTGTGAATTAGTCCATCCTGAATCATTATTTTACTGGTATTTGATATTTAATTGTTTGATATTATTATATTTTGGGCTAAATGCCATATGTGGGCTTCGTGCCAGGTGTTTGAACCCTTAGGTGATTTTTAAATGAAACTTTTCCTCACTAATTGATTTCATACTAGTGCTTAGTCATACTATATTTTACTATTTTAAAGACTCAGCTGTATTACTCTATTTTAAACACATTAAATGATATTTTCAAATGTATTTTAGCTGAGCTTCATATTTTATTATGGCCCTGAGGGGTTTATGACATTCTGACTGATTAAGGCCGAGGGCCTGTATTATGAGGATACATTTGGGTCGGGTTGCACGCTGCAGCAGTGATACATTAATTATGATAATGAGGTCGGGAGCCTGAGAGTTGTACGCCACGAGGTAGCTTGAGATTTATATGAGGCCGAGTGACTCTTTATGATGCCATGAGATGACTTGATTATGCACTTGGGCCGTAAGGGGCCCCTCCCGAAGTCTGTACACCCCCAGTGAGCGGGGTACCCATTGTGATATGAGATATAGCTCGATGGGCTGGTATTGTTCTTTGACATTGCCTGAGGGGCTGATTCTGTTGTTACTGTGCCTGAGGGGTAGTTATTATGTGTTTACTTTTCTGTTGTTTTCCCTACATATTGTTTAACTGTTTAAAGAATGTTTATGAGATTTCACTGCTTAATTGTATCTACTGATTTTGCTATGCCTCTTTAGCCTAATGTTGAGCCTCGCGTGGTTTTATATTACTCAGTCTTTATTTATTTTTATTACTCACTAAGTTGGAAGTACTCACTTTACTCCCTGCACCTTGTGTGCAGATTCAGGTATTTTTGAACCCGGTAGCGGGTATTGGTTGCTCAGAGGCAGAGTCATTGGATTTTATCAAGGTAGCTACCCGACCTTCGCAGCACTGCTTTTCTCCCTCTCGATTTTTGCTAGTGAAAAATAGAGAAGTGCTTAATTGAAAAGAGGGATATGTTGTATATGGCAAGTTGGGTTGAGAAGAATATGTGCTTGAATGGTAAATGCAGTGTATTAAAGTGCTTAGGAGGGTTAGCCACTATTCCTAAATGTATCCTACCCGTCCCTTAGCCTACATTACAACCTAAAAGTCCTAATTGATCCTAGATTGGCTAGCTTAAATTAGTAGAGATATACACAAAGGGCAAGCTTATGGTACGACCACGGGATGCATATGAATTCTTTGTGAGAGTGAGTGAATTTTGTTCAATTGTGTGATGTCCTTAATCTATATTCAAAAGTATATTTGAATGTGTGGACCAATTTATATTCACCCTTTTGTTTGTTGGTGAGAGCACATGGTCTCATGAATAATTGATAATGTTGTAAACTTTCTTGTTGGGTAAGTGCATGAATTGAGGGTGCTTAGTGGTTGCAAGTCATTTGTTGAGGTTGGGTGGTGATGAATAGGTTGTTGGAATTTATTGAATTGAAATATTATACTTGGGTATGCTTCAACGGGAAGAATGTGGAATTATTTGTGTTCATGCTTGTGTGCCGGTATTGATTGCAGTCAAGGGTATAGTGTATGGTTAAAAGTTAAGGTGCTCCTCTATGATTGAACTTTGTACGTAGTTGGGGGTATTAGATTGTCCATTTGCTCGAGGACGAGCAAGAGTCTAAGTGTAGGGTGTGATGTTTGACTTAAAGTATATATATTTTATTGTATATCGCCTCATATTTTACTCTTGTTTCATGAATTTGGGATGTTAAATGATATGAATTATATTAATTTGAAGTGTTTTTACTTGTAGGAATGATTCGGGAGCAAGCGGGAGCAAAACGCGCAAGATTTGAAGCTAAAACAGACAAAATCAAAAATAAGGCCAGTTGGGGCGGCACAAGCAGTGCCTGACGCCACCTGTGGCGTAAAAATAGTGTGCTTAAAATTTTGGGCGCTATGAACGGTGCCGAGCTGTACGCCGGTTACTCGAAGTTGGCCTATTTGACCCGGGATTCGATTTAGTCGGCCCAAAAACCGATCCAACACGTATAAAAACCATCCTAAAGCCAATTTTGAGGGGGAGAGAGATCTGGGAGCAAAGAGACACGCTAGAAACATTGAGGAGCGAAGATCAATTCGGATTTCTTCATCTTTTCCAGTATTTTCAATTAATCAAAAATTATGAATTCATTTGATTACATCATGAGTGGCTAAAACACTCATTGTTCTGGGGTTGTGATTTATCCATGAATATTGTTGTTTGATATTGGTTTGATATTGATTATAATTTGTTCATATATGGTTGTTTCTTCAATTCTGAGTTTAATTGCTTAATTGTCTGGCCATCAATTAAGTTCTATTTACTAGCTGTGCTATGCTTGGGAAAGCCATGTTTAGATTAGAGAAGAATTGAAGAGAGCATGATCTTAAACCTTAGGGGGAGCGGATTTGTGGTTAGGATAGAAATATACCTAGGCACCATACTTAATTGAATATCGTGATCTTAATGCGTTCTTAATAGATTGGTTTTATAGGAATACAGGCGTTAATCTATTGAGAATAGGTGAGTAGTACTTCGGGAGAAGGCTATGAGAGCATTTATCGATTAATTAGCAATCATGAGTGAATTATATGAAGGGAAGAGTCAATTAGAACACAACATGATTGGTGAATAGATCACAATCCTAGAATATTTATCTCTATTGAATACAATTTTAGTGATTTAGTGAGTAGCGTATACAAGTCTCTGTGGGTTCGACACTTAACTTATCATTATATTACTTGTACGACCACGTATATTTTCATGTGCGTTTGGGAGCAACAAATGTGCCGGCTAGCCTTGTCTTCACGAGAGGCAGCATCACAATCCGGTTCGGGTAGGGTCGTGACATTTCTTCAAGATCACTTCTAAATCACATAGAACATGTAATATAGAAGTAAATGACATTAAACACGTGATTTTATCACTCAAACATAGCAAAAATATAGGCTTAAAGACAAGATAAATTGGTAAAATACCAATTTATCACAAACCTAACTATATCTTTCCTCATCCGCCTCCACCAGTAGTGCAGTCTCAAATCCTGGTACATCTTTGCAGCACTCGAATGGATGGAATACTGCGAACTATGGGCCCTGATCTAGAATCAACTCCTGAAGCCCATCAACATTAGGTATACAAATCCGACCCTATATCCTCAATACCCCGTCATCACTGATGGTAACATCTCTAGAATCACCTCGCAGAATCTTGTCCTTAAGGACAAGCAAATGAGGGTCATCAAAATGACGCTCCCAGATACGATCAGACAAGGAAGACCGAGAAACAACAGAAGCAAGGACCCGACTAGGCTCTAAAAGACCCAATCTCACAAACTGGATAGCTAAGGCCTGAACATCCATCGCCATGGGCCTCTACGCTATTGGTAGATAAGCCAAACTCCCCAAACTCTCCGACTGGCAACTCAAAGCATCAGCCACCATATTGGCCTTGCCCGGGTGATATAAGATAGTGATATCATTGTCCTTTAGTAGCTCTAGCCACCTCCTCTGGCGCAAATTAAGGTCCTTCTGCTTGAACAGATAATGCAAACTCCGGTGATCAATATAAATCTCACAAGGCACACCGTACAAATAATGACGCCAGATCTTCAAAGTGTGAACAATAGCAGCTAACTCGAGATTATGGATAGGATAATTCTTCTCAGGTACCTTCAACTATCTAGACAGGTAGGCAATCAACCTACCATCCTGTATCAATACCGCTCCAAGGCCAATCCTTGAGGCATCACAATAGATAGTATAAGTCCCAAAACCAGTAGGCAATATCAAAACTGGAGTTGTAGTCAAAGCTATCTTGAGCTTCTGAAAGCTCTGCTCATACTCTTCCATCCGCTAGAGCGGATCACCCTTCTGGGTCAGCCTGGTCATAGGTGTTGCAATGGATGAAAATCCCTCAACAAATCGACGGTAATAACCTGCCAAGCCAAGAAAACTACAAATCTCAATCGTTGAGGATGGTTTGGGCCAACTCTTCACTACTTCCACTTTCTTCGCATCTACCTTTATCCCCTCACTAGATACGACATGACCCAAGAATGCCACGTAATCCAACCAAATCTCACATCTTAAGAACTTAGCATTCAACTTTTTCTCTCTCACAGTCTGAAGCACTATCCTCAGGTGCTGCTCATAATCTTCCCGACTCCGGGAATATACCATAATGTCATCAATAAAGACAATGAATAATGAGTCAAGATATGGCTGGAATACACTGTTCATCAAATGCATGAAGGATGATGGGGCATTGATTAGCCCAAATGACATAATAAGGAACTCGTAATGACCATATCGTGTCCTGAAGGTAGTCTTCGGGATATCTGGCTCCCGAATCCTTAACTGATGATAGCCTGAACGCAAGTCAATATTAGAAAACACATAAGCACCCTGTAACTGATCAAACATGTCATCAATACGAGGTAAAGGATAAAGGTTCTTCACTGTAACCTTGTTCGACAAGGGATAATCAATACACATACGCATAGAACCATCATTTTTCTTCGCAAACAAGACATGAACACCCCAATGTGATACACTAGCTAAATGAAACCCTTATCAAGTAATTCCTATAACTGCTCCTTCAACTCCTTTAACTCAGAAGGAACCATATGTTACGGAGGAATATAAATGGATTGAGTGCCCAGAAACAGATCAATGCTAAAATCAATATCTCTATCGAGAAACATGCCCAGAAGATTAGGTGGAAATAGATCGAAGTAATCTTGTACTACTGGGACTGAATCAACTATAGAGGTATCAATACTGACATCTCTCACATAAGGAAGATCGCATCACACCCCTTCTCAACCATATGATGATCCTTAAGGAACGAAATAATTCTACTACAAATATGATCTACGCTACCCGTCCACTCTACTCACGGTACACCTGGCATAGCCAATATCATGGTTTTTGCATGAAAATCAAGAATAGCATAATGGGGCAACAACGAATTCATGCCCATAATAACATCAAAGTCTACAATGTTGAGCAATAACAAATCAACTTTGGTCTCAAAACCACTAAGAGGAATCAAACACGACCGATAAACGCGGTCCATAGCAAGGGAATCTCTATCAGGACTAGAAACATAAACAAGAGAACTCAAAGAATCTCGAGATATGCCCAAATGTGGGGAAAAATAAGATGACTAATAAGAATAAGTGGAGCCTTGATCGAATAAAATCGATGCATCTCTATGACAGACCAAGATAATACCTGTGATGATATAATCGGAGGTGACAACCTCAGTACGAGTAGGAAAGGCATAGTATCCTCTAGGGAGAACTCTATCTCCTCGACCTCCACCTCTAGCTGGCTGAGAAAGTTGAGTAGAAATTGCTGCTGTGATCATAGCCTGAGAACTCTGCTGGGCGCGCTCTGGCTGTGAAGTGTGTAGAGGTGCACCCCTCCCAAGTCTTGGTCAATCCTTCAGCACATGGCGTGTGTCACCACACTCAAAACAAGATTTGGGATGACGTGATGGTTGTGACTGGCTCAGGCCAGGTTTACTGGGATGACCAGTGAAAGCACCTCATGCAGGAGGCCCACTAGATACTGGAGGTGCATAATAAGGCTCCTGAGATCTATGAGGAGCTGGAATACCATTGGCTGCTGGAAGACCTGAATGAATAAGGCGACTCATATAACCCCTATAATAATGAACTGCAGTTGGGGCACAGGCACCGAAATAATGGCTCGACTCTCGAGACCTCTTGGCCTCCCTCTCCTCTCGGTCCCGAGCATGCATAACCTCTACTCTCCTAGCAATGCTCACCACTTGCTGATAAGAAATATCCATCTTCAACTCCTGAGCCATACTAAACCGGATGCTGGGAATGAACCCCTCAATAAACAGGAGAACCTTCTCATGAATAGTAGAAACCAAAGCAGGTGCATGTCTAGCCAAGTTAGTGAAACGGAGAGCATACTCTGAGATAGTCATAGTACCCTGGCACAAATGCTCAAACTCTGCACATCATGCATCCCTGGGGCTCTGGGGAACATACTCTCTCGTGAACATATCTAAAAACTAAGTGCAAGTCAGAGAAGTTGCCTTATCCGGACTGTCTAGCTCATAAGCATGCCATCACTGATAGGCGGCTCCTAGAAGCTAGAAGGTAATGAAGGAAACCTCGCTCAATCCTGATAAACCCATGGTATGGAGGATACAGTAGCACTTCTCTAGAAATCCCAGAGCATCATCTGTTGTTAGTCCACTAAATATAGGAGGTTGATACTTGTTGAACCTCTCAAGCCTCTTATGCTCCTCCTTTGAAGCTATTGTCCTCTCCTCAGGCTGAGCTAAGGCTACATGTTGTGCTGTTACAATCTCTAGGATCTTGTCAATATGCACTCACTGCTCGGGAGTGCAGGAAACAGGAGTCTGTGCTCCTCCCCCGGCCTGGGATGTGGCTGCAGGAATGAAAAGCAGCCTTCCCTGAGCGAGAGTGGTGTACATACTCATAAATTGTGCAAGAGTCTCCTAGAAAGCTGGAGTAGTAGTATCAGTAGGCGTGTCAGGCGCCCGAGCTCCAGTTGGAACTGCTGGTGACTCCTCGGTAGCAGCTCGCACGGGTGCTCTGGCTGCACCGCGTACGTGTCCTCGACCTCTACCTTGGCCTCTCACATGGGGTGTGGGTGTCTGGTCACCTCCAGTAGCACGTGTCCTCACCATCTGTGAGAGACTAGAAGACATAAGTGAAATTTTCTTAACAATTACATAACCTCTCGTAGATAAGCACAGATGTTTCTGTACCGATCCACGAGACTCTAATAAACCAACTTGTGATTCATGACTCATATGAACCTAGAGCTCTAACACCAACTTGTCACAACCCAAGTTCGCCCTTCGTGAATATGTCGTGACGACACCTAGTCCCTATGACTAGGTAAACCTGACAATTGCAAAAAAAAGGAAACAAATGCAGAAAAACTAATAAAAACCGAAGATAACAAATATAAAAGTGTTAAGATGTCGCTCAGCATATACAATACATATCTCAAAATCTAACAACTCCAAAAACCCGGAGTCCCATGAATCATAAGCTATGAATACGACAAAATGCTCTAACTCCGGAATATCTAAATCAAAAGAAAAGATAGAAGGGCTATCACTACAAGAGATAATGGAAAAGGACTCCATGGTCTGTGGACGCGACAGATATACCTCGAAGTCACTAGAGAATCGCCTCGCCTCAAGGCTAGAAGGGCTGAGTCTAAGTACCTGGATCTGCACACGAAAAATATGTACAGGAAAGGGCAGGAGTACACCACAGCGGTACCCAGTAAGTGCCAAGCCTAACCTCGGTCGAGTAGTGACGAGGAAGGTCAGGGCCCTACCGATTATATACAATAATATATAAGGAAAAGAAGCAATATTAAAGTAACACAGGGTAATAAGAGTAGCAACAACTACAACAAATACAAATAATTACAGAAGCAATATAGCTCAACACAGAGATGAAAACCGGGGATCTCCCAGGATACCGTCTTATAGTCCCCAAATATAAATATCCAGTGGATCTCCCGGGTGTCTTCCCGTAGTCCAACTCATAATGCGCGGGGGATCTCCCAAAATACCACATCCGTAGTCCCAAATATAAATACTCAGTACTGGGGGGGGGATCTATCGGGTGCAGTCCCGTAGTTCCAATGTAAATGTGCATAGGGATCTCCCGAAATACCACATTCGTAGTCCCAAATAAACAAGCAAGAAGTATCTCCCGAGATATCGCCCGTAGTCCTAAAGTAAACACACAATAGTTACACAAAAAATATTCAATTCAAACAAATCTCATACCAAGGTAAAAGAGGTATTACTAGCCTAGCATGCTGCAAAGAATTCAAGTAAGGCAGTTTGAGCAAGTAAAGCAGTTAAGTCTCTTAGACATGCTTCCCTAAGCTAACAATAGATTTAGATTGCAATTAGTAAAAACAGGGAAGAAAATACAGTTATACTTACTTAATGAAAATATGATTTGCAACAATTAGCACATGTACATACTGGTCACCTCACGTACAAGGCATTTCATATATCACAGTACCAATTCCTAAGGGAAGTTCCCCCGCACAAGGTTATGCAAGACACTTACCTCGAACCATCTCAATCAACTCAATACCGCGTTCTTGCCACGAGTATCTAACTCCAAATAACCCAAATATATTCAAAGTAACTGCATAATGTAAATATAACTTCAAGTAACTAATTCAACTAATTAATTCGAAGCTAATACGCGAAATTAAGAAAATCGCCTAAAAAGCCTCATGGCCCACGTCTCGAAATCGGGTAAAATTTACATATTCAGAATCCTCACACTCTCATGAGTTCATATATACAGAAATTATTCCAATCCGACATCAAAGTCTTGATCAAAACTCCAAAATTAGGCCTAAGAACTTTTCTTTTTTTTTCCTCCAAATTTTCACCCCAAATTCAAATTTAAAGGATGAATTTAAGCATTGATTCATGGAAATTAATCAAAACCAAGAAAGAATTACTTACCCCAAACACCCAGGTGAGAATATCTCCCAAAAGCGCCAATATCGAGCTCCCAAATCAAATTCTAAGGTTTTAAGACTAAACCCTTGTTTCTGCCCTTTTTCTTACCACTAGAATCGCATCTGCGGCTCTAGGACCGCACATGCGGTCCCGCTTCTAGGTAGACCAAGCCGCACCTCCAACTTTTCAAGAAACAAAAATTTTCGCCCATGCGACCTCCATTCCACATATGCGGTGCCGCTGCGGTGCCACACTTGAGGTCCAATATACGCAGGTGCAGTTATGACAGGTTCAGCCAACTTCATATTTCTCCTAAGTCCAATTCAACTTTCATTAAGCACCGGAAACTAACCCGAGGCCCCGGGGACCTCAACCGAACCTGCCAACCAATCCTAAAACATCATACAAACTTATTCCAATGCTTGAATCACAACAAACAATGCTAAAACCATAAATCACTCTCCAATCCAAACCTAAGGATTTCCAAAACTTCAAATATCTGCTTTTGATCAAAAAGCCTATCAAACCTCGTCCGAATTACGTGAAATTTTGCACACACATCCCAAATGACACAACAGACCTACTTCAACTTTTGAAATTGCATTTCAACCCTGATATCAAAGTCTAACTATCGAACCAAAAACTTAAAAAATTTAACTTTCGGCATTTCAAGCCTAGTTAAGCCACGGACCTCTAAAACACAATCCGAACACGACCTTAAGCCTAAAATCACCCAACGAAGCTAACAGAACTAGAGGAATACCATTCCAAGGACGTCTTCACACTGCTCCGACTATGATCCAAATTCTTAGGCTAAAACTCTCATTTAGGCACTAAGTGTCCCAAAACACTCTAAAACACAAAACGAATGCTCCTAGAAACTCACAATAGCATAAATAAGCACGGGGAAAGTAGTTAATTAGGGATCGGGCCTTAAATTCTTAAAATAATTGGCCGGTTCGTTACAGGGGTGCTCTAGTTCGACCTTATTTCGATGTCATGCTAGAGAGTTCCTACCGCCCATAAGCTATTCAGGGTTCCTCCAGAGGTTATTCAGGCCATCAGGGTCATACTTTAGGTCAGCAACCCTTTGTACCGAGAGGTTGTTTTGAGTGTGTTGATTTTAGCCACGTGTAGAGGTTCTGCCCCAAGCTTCAGGGCAAGGTAGTGCATCAGGCTTCTCAGCTTATGATTACAGCACCATTAGCCGCACCAACTTTCAACCTCCAAGAGGCGAAGGGCAAGTGGGTAGGGGGCATCCTAGAGGTAGAGGCTATGCAGGTGGCGCTCCGTCTAGATTCTATGCTTTTTCAAAAAGACCAGATGCAGTAGTCTCAGATATCGTGATCACATGTGTTATTTCTATCTACGGTAGGGATGCTTCGGTATTATTTGATCCAGGGGTCTACCTATTCATATGTGTCATCTCTGTTTGCTCATTTATTGGATGTTCCTTGTAAGTTCTTGGTTACTTCTATTTATGTATCCACTATGGCGGGCGATTCAGTTATTATGGATCGGGTCTATTGGTCCTACACTATTACATTCTATGGTTATGAGACTAGATCAGATCTTCTGCTGCTAGATATGGCTGACTTTGAGGTTATCCTAGACATGGACTGGTTATCTTCATATCACACCATCCTTAATTGCCACGCCAAGACTGTTACCTTGGTGATGCCAGATTTTCCTAGATTGGAGTGGAAGGGTTCGTTTGTTAGCACACCTAGTCAGATCAACTCTTTTATGAAGGCTCGACACATGGTCGAGAAGGGTTATTTGGATTATCTATACTATGTTTGGTACACTAATGGAGAGACTCCAGCGATCAATTCAGTACCTGTTTTCTAGGAGTTTTCTGATGTATTTCCTTCTGATCTTCCATGCATGCCATCAGATAGTCATATCAACTCCTGCATTGATTTGGCTTCAGGTACACATCATATATCTGTCCCATCATACTGTATGGCTCCAAAAGAGATTAAAGAGTTAAATGAATAGCTTGAGGAGTCACTAGGAAAGGGTTTCATCAGGGCGAGCATATCGCCTTGGGGTACACCAGTATTATTTGTGAAGTAGAAAAATGGGACTATGTGGATGTGCATTGATTACCGTTAGTTAAACAAAGTTACCCTTAAGAACAAGTACCCGTTAGCACGAATTGACAATTTTTTTGACCAGTTATAGGGTGCTAGGGTAATCTCTAAGATCGACTTGAGATTGGGTTACCATTAGTTGAAGATTTGTGATTTGGATGTTTCGAAGACTACTTTCCGGACTAGATATGGCCATTAAGTTTCTAGTGATGTCCTTCAGTCTGCCTAACGACCCAGCGGCGCTTATGGATTTTATGAACAAGGTGTTTAAGCCATATGTTTATTCGTTCATCATTGTCTTCATTGATGATATTTTGATCTACTCACCCAGCATGGAGGAGCACGAGCAGCATTTGAGAGTGGTGCTTCAGAACTTGGGGGAATAGAAGTTATATGCTAAGCTCTCTAGGTGTGAAGTTTGGCTAGATTTTGTAGCATTATTGGCGCATGTTGTATCAGGTGAGGGAATTAAGGTGGATCCCAAGAAGATTGAGGCAGTTCAGAGTTGGACTTGTCTAACTACGGCGACTGAGATCAGGAGCTTCTTGGGGTTAGCAGGTTATTATCACTGGTTTATGGAGGGCTTCTCATCTATTGAAGTACCTTTGAATAGATTGACCAAGAAGGGTGCTCCGTTACAGGGTCCGATAATTGTGAGGCAAGCTTCCAGAAACAGAAGAGAGCTTTGACTACGGCACCAGTTCCAGTGTTACCTTCCAGTTCAGGGATGTATATTGTGTATTACGATGCTTCATGCATTGGTTTGAGTTGTGTATTGATATAGAGGGGTCGATTTATGCTTCACGTCGGCTGAAGCCCCATGAGAAGAATTAGCATGTACATGATTTGGAGTTGGACGGTATTGTTCATGCTACTAATATATAAAGGTATTATCTTTATTGGGTTTCCTGTGAGGTTTACACTGATCATCGCAACTTGCATCATTTGTTCAAGCGAAGAGATCTCAATTTGAGGCAGCGTAGGTGGATCGAGTTACTAAAGGACTATGAAATTACCATTCTTTATCATCCGATAAGAAAAATGTAGTTGCAGATGCCTTGAGCAGGATGGCAGGGAGTATGGGTGTCACACCTCCTTTTTCACTACACCCGCAAGGGCATAAAGGAGTTTTTCACTTAAAGGATAATCGAAACGGGATTCATTATTTATTAAGATTCAGAGTCGCCACTTGGGAGATTAATGGTGTCCCAAGTCACCGGTTGAATCCCGAATCAAGGAAATTATTGACTCTGTTTAACAGTCCGCGAACCAGAAATCCAGGTAAGGAATTATGTTAACCCGGGAGAAGGTGTTAGGCATTCCCAAGCTCCGTGGTTCTAGCACGGCCGTTCAACTGTTATATTCGGCTTATTTATCTGATTTCAAAACATATTTTAGCTTATGTGCTTTTTAACCGTAAAACGCTTTTGTTATTATTTTAACGAGAATTGCAACGTCGTGAAAATATGTTTCGAACCACGTCACATAAATGCACCCGTGGTTGTTGACACATTTCGACTTCGTTGAGACTTGGATTTGGGTCACATAAATGTACACCCGAATTTAGGAAGGTGATGTTATGAAAATACGCGCCTAAAGAGACTAACACATTATTATCTTTGGGGAGGGCCGTGAAATTCGCTAAACGGCCTGTCCCGAAATCTAAGTATTTTAACACAAACATTTATTGAGGGCCCCGCAACTTATATGTTTTGTTCGGCGAGGCTCATCTCGTTTCATTATTTAAAAGGATAAACCTAAAGCAAACTACAATTCTCTACTTAATTTGTCTCTAATAATAAAAGAAAAGCCTTAACTAATTGTTATTGTTTAATAATTGTTACACTTGGGTCCATGAACCCATATGCATTCAACCAATCGCAGGCTTTGGCCCAGGTACCAAAGGAGCCAAATGGGAGGAAGCCTAGCATTTGGGCTTACTCCAAACAAGCCCAACAGAAATGATGCGCTTCTGAAAATGTTCTGTCCAGCTACGATTTCAAGAAAAGTAATGTCATTAAATAATTTAACTGCAACAGCAATTCAAATCTGCAAGGCTCATGTTCTATTATGTTGTAAGCCCAAACTCCATACCGGTAATCCTCCAGATTTTATTCCTATTAACCAAACTTAACACTAATCTTACTTTTAGTTCCTTGTTTCCTTCAACTCAGAGCATACGCGAAATTAACAAGATCTACATGCTGACAAATCATTTTTGACCCCCATTCCAAGCTCAGATTATTGCACTCATTTATCTACTGGAATCATTCGGAGCAGTTTTATAACTAATGAAAAGCAAATCAAGTGTTTAAGAACTAATATTAGGAACTAACCTCATTCATTAACATTATTTAGTATGCTATTCAAACTAACATTATTCACTCAGGGAACTCGTGACTCTAGGACCAAATTTTTAAGGCTATTGCTAAAGCTGTTTATTAAGCCAGGACTTAACGTATACAGGAAATTGTATATTCCAATTCTAAGCTACAACTATCACAGAAGTTCAATTACATTTTATTGAAGCTACAAGTTTAGAAGAAATGAATTCAGATCCAGATTTAACAGTCCAGCTAATACAAATAGTTTCAGTCCATTAAGTTCCAATTAACACGTTCAAAGTTATTTAGACAATTCAACTAAATTGAAACTTCCAGGCCAAAGCAAAAAGTTCTTCATCATTCAACTTCAAGCATGTGCATACATGCTGATTCATTATCCAACATCACTTGAGTCTAGTGACATACCTGGAAATTGAGATACAAGTAAGAAGGAGAGGAGATCAGCTAACAGATTGAGCAAATAGCAGTATCACAGCAGGTCACAGTAGCAGGAAGACAATTTGAAATCCAAAATGATAACACTAATCCCAGGCACATTAATAGACGAACAACATCAAATTAAACCTAATACACTCGCAAATGGACCAGAATACACTTGAAACTTTCAACAGACCAGAACTCAAATCAAAACTAGCTCAATTGGATCCAAAACCACTCGAAATCAGTCTAATGAACCTCTGAAGCTTCAGCCATCAGATTTCAAACTAGAGGATGAAAATCGATTTAACAAAAAATCAAAATGAACCTGAAGCTTTCAATGGAACAGAGTTTTTGTCAAATTTTCTACTGTTTTTTTCTTTCTATCTGTTTTTGTATTTTTGGGGGCAGAATCTAAGATCTAAAAGGAACTTTGAACTTCTAATGATTTGAAATTCAAATTTAAGGCTAGATATACAGAGAGGATTTTTTTTGGGAGTTTTTTTTTTGAGCTTCCAAAAACTTCTCTTTCAAGGCATCAATGATGCCCTTTTATAGGCACGAAGAGAGCAACCCTGAAAACCTCTATTTACCCTATTGGTCCTTCTTTTTTATTCAGTTTAATCCTCTAGTTCTTAACTTGTTACCCAAGTAACTACCTACCACCAAAATTATTGAAACTTACACTAAAGCCCCATTTAGAATGTCCTGGAAGATTCTACCTTCATCTATCATATTCCTATGCTATTTTAAATACCTATACTACCCTTACTTGAGTTCTAAAATTACCATGTCTTAACAAACTGAGCCATTTCCAATGCCCAAACTACCCCTAAAACCCCGTTGAAATTACTAACTTATGTTAATTATCCTAAACTCTCTCTAATTAATTGAGATCGAATTATTAATTCTGAAAACTAATCAGCTACACAAATTCCAGCCCACATCTTAACATTAACTAACTAGTGATTTTCTGATTAACAACTACTATTATCTACTAGCAATCAACAAACACAAAATCAATATGAAAAGAAGAATTCAAGAAAAGCCAAACAAGTAGAAGTATTAATTGCAATAATCAAAATTCCAGACCTAGAACACTAACTACGGATTAACAACAGAAAATATGCTTAAACTAATTTTACTAAAAGAAAAATCAAACTTAGCAAAACAGATTCAATTATTGATTAAAAGTGCAAACAAAACCTAGATTACTCGTGGAGAGGAGATAATCAAAAGAAAACTCACTTGTGAAGCTCTAGGGTTCTACCGCTTCTGTGATTTGAAATTCGTGAACCTTGGGTGAAATTTGATGGCCCTTGATGATAGATTAGGAACGAGGGGAGCAAGGAAAGCATGTGGTGTGAGTTTAGCGGAGTTTGGGGAACTTAGGGTTTCACCGAAAAACTTCAATTTGAAATTCGAGTGATTTTGGCCAGATTTAAGGGATGGGGTTTGGGGGGTTTGATAGAGGAGGTTATGGCGGTCCTGCGGTGTTAATTAAAGGTGAACGGAGAAGGTCGAGTCATGGCCGGAAAATTTGGTTTGAAGATTTGACGAATTTGGTTGGGGTTCGAGGGAAGTGGGCCGTGGATTTGTGATGAGGAGGAGAAGGAGAAGAAATGGTGAAAAATTGAGGCGATTTGGACGTTGGCCACCGGCGGCGGCGATTTCCGGCTGGCGGCGCTAGGGCGGAGGATGGTGGTAGAGGCGGTGGTGGGTTGTTTGTGTTACAGGATGGTTGTACGAGGATGATAGGAATGTTTTTATGGTTAGGCATATATTCGGACATATTTATGTATAATTGACAATTAATTAAGGTCGTCGGATGAGAGGAAATCAATGGCCCAAATTAAACGACGTAAAACGATGTCATTTCGACTAAAAGAAAGGGGACAGGCCGGGTATTTTGGATTGGGCTGTAGCCTGGGGTGGGTTTTAATTGGGCTGGGGCGTGACTAAAGAGAAATGGCCCAATTAGGGTCTCTTACTAAGACAACCCACTCTTAATTGCTTTGTTTTCAATTTTTATTTCTTTTATTTATTTTTTGTATTTTATTTTGTATTTATATTTTTCTGATTTTATTAAAATGCAAAATTTAAAATAGAGACCTAATTTATTTCCAAAATGAAACTAATTAATTCCTAAAAAGTTATTAAGTCCTATTTAACGTAAACTCAAGACAATTTCAACAATTAACAATTAAAAATGAAAAAATGGACTATTTTTGTTATTTTCTTTAAATTTTAGTCTAAAAACAAATTAATCACTACATAATCCCAAAATATGAAATTGGATCCTAAATGCAAATGTCATGCTTATTATTTTTTATTTTTCATATGCAAAAATAAAATACAAACAATTAACAGAAAATAACACAAAATTCACGAAAGCGTAAAATAATGAAAGAAAAATTATTTTGTTTGAATTTTTGGGAATAATTCATATATAGGGCAAAATCACGTGCTCACAATGGGTATCTTGGCTTTCATTTGCAGAGGAGAGGCCATTAGCTTGGGACATTCATCCTTTGGCTAACAGACTTGTAAGGTTGGAAATTTTGGAGCCCAATTGAGTTCTTGCATGCATTGTTGCCCAGTCTTCATTATTGGAGTAGATCAAGGCTCGACAGTATGATGACCCACACTTGTTGGTTCTCTGGAAGACGATACTACAGGGTAGTGCCAAGGAGGTTACTATCGGTGAGGATGGTGTTCTGCGACTCTAGGGTCCCATATATGTCCCTAATGTTGATGCCTTGAGGGAAACGATTCTAGAAGAGTCACACAGTTCTCGGTATTATATTCATCCAGGTGGCACGAAGATGTATCACGACTTGAGATAGCATTATTGGTGGCGGAGGATGAAGGACATAGTTGAGTATGTTGTGAGGTGTCTAAATTTCCAACAGGTTAAGTATGAGCATCATAGGCCCGGTGGCCTACTCCATCAGATGACTATACCTGAGTGTAAATGGGAGCGCATTACTATGGACTTCAGAGTTGGGTTGCCACGAACCTTGCAGAAGTTAGATGCAGTTTGGGTCATTGTCGACCGATTGACCAAGTCGGAACACTTTGTTGATAGCCAATCTTTCCTTCATATATTTTAAAATGCATATATACTTTCAAAATAGTACATGAGCATCAACCAGTATTTTTCCATAATTGATATCCACCTTGATTCATTGGGTTTTCCTTCGATTTCATGCCTTATTTGGCCCCACCTCTCTATTGGTTATACGATTTCTATGTTGCTTGATGTGAATCTCGGGAGACTCGAATAGAATCTGGTTCAAAGTCTCTCACTTCTCGATTATTCCGTCTATGTTCTCTCTGATACCGGTGAGTATGAGTTTTTCATATTTTTGGGTTTCAAATCTCTGGTTCAAAACTGATTTGATTCGTTTTTGTCTATTTTCACGAGCCTAACTATTTTTTGGTTAAATCTATTTAGATCTAAAGTGATTTTGTGTTTGGTTGGTATTTCTCCCTTGAAATTTTCTATTTTACTATTATTATTGACTGATTTCATTTACCCTAAAAGCTACGGTTTTGATTTCTGATGGGTTTCTGCAAAAAAGGTTTTAGCGTTAAATGTTTTCATCTTTGACTTCTCTTATTTACTTTTTTGATTGATTTTTACTTGATTTAATCAAGCTCCATCTATATGTCTTTGTATTTCTTAGGGTTTCAATTACTTAACTGTTTATTCTACTGTCTTTTGCCCGTTTACCTTTAATTCTGTCAGTTAGCTGTTAATTAATTCTACTTACCTAAATTAGGGTTTGGGAATCAGCTTTCCTTTTAGTACCAATATTTCCTTATTAAGATTTTACCTGTTATTACCTTATTTATGTGATTAATTATCCGTACTACTGGCTTGATTTTGTTATCTAACTCCTAATTGATTTTGGAATTAGCTCTTACCTTATTTAACCTTATTCTTAATCACATATTGACTCCGTGTGAGATTTTTCTTAAATTATGATACTTACTCGATTCTATCCTATTAATTGATTCATCTAGACCTTAATTGATTATTTATTTATTTTCATACCTTATTTGTGTGTGATTGATTCTTTACCTTATTTGCTTTGCTCTATTGTATGCTATAAAAACCCTTCCCTTGTTCTAATTTTAAACACACATTTACAACCTCTTTTAGAATAACTTTACAACTTTCAAACTCTCTTCTCTTAAAAACTTGAGCTTTCTCTTTCTATTGTTCTAATTTCTGCATTGTTTGGCTGGGTGAAAGCCAAGGCCAAATTCTCTGGATTCTAACTGCTATTGCATTCCTATTTGCTTTCTTCTCAACTGGTATGCCTTAACTCATATTATTCTATTCTATATGCTTTATTCAATTAGTCTATTTAAACTTTCAGGATGATTCTGCTTTCTATGCGACTACATGATCCCATTTAGTGATGATACTAAACTAAGTTGATGATACTAAACTAAATTACCTTCAATAATGTGAATTCCTGTCTAATTTAGTTACGTGTTCCCTGTTCTGAACATTGCTAGATACTGCAAGCATGTAATCATATATGTGGCTAATTCATATGCCCTATCTGCTTACTGATTGTTTCTGTAATTAAGCCTAACCTAATAAAAATGCAAATTTATTTGAACTATGTTTTGAACATGGGCTTTGTTTATTTTTTGGTGCACTACTATTTGCAAATCTGTATTCTGAATCTGTTTGCTTATGAAAATTAAGCTATTTCCTAAACTTGCCCCATTACCCCTGATGTACTGGTTTTCAAACTCCTTTGGACTCTGACACATTGGGGCTGGTTTTCCAATCTTTTATGAATTTTATGTTGAATATGTGATTCTAGAGTGAGCTTTTTTCGGGATCCCTGAGGCTCTTTGGGAACTTTGACATAGTGGAAGCCTGGTTTAAGGTGTTGTGAATGGAACACTGCTATTATTTCAGAGCTATTGTGTTTGAAGGCTCAGTCCCTAGGTCTATATTGGGCCTGCTAAGGCTCCCTATAGTATAATAGATATTGTCATGCAATTGTAATGACCCGCCCGGTCGTTTATGTGTTACCACTCCGTTTTCCCTATTCTTGCTTCTTATTGTGTTGTTTAGGTTGGTTAGCTCAGGTTCAGAGAGGTTTTGGTAAGGTTTGAGACACTTAGTCTCTTTTGAGTAAGCTTAAGTTGGAAAGGTCAACCAGATATTGACTTATGTGAAAAAGGGCTCGGATGTGAATTTCGATAATTCGAATAGCTTCGGAAGGTGAATTGGGACTTAGGAGTGTCATCAAAATGTGTTTTGGACGTCTGGAGTAGCTTTAGTCTTGAATTGGCGAAAATTTATTTTTGGCGTTTTCCGGTTGATAGGTGAGAATTTGATATAGGGGTCGGACTGGAATTCTGGGAGTTGTATTAGGTCCATTGTGTCATTTGGGATATGTGAGCAAAATTTCAGGTCATTCGAACAAGGTTTAATAGACTGTTTGATCGAAAGCGGAATTTGGAAGTTTTTTAAATTCTTAGTCTTGAATCCGATGTAATTTTGGTGTTTTGATGTTGTTTTGAATGTTCCGAGGGTTGGAACAAGTTTGAATGAGGTTATGGGATATGTTGTCGTGTTTGGTTGAGGTTCCGAGTGCCTCGGGTGGTTGATAGAGAGTTTGGATTTGTGGAGAAGTTGCAGATGCAGGTATTTGACCGCAGATGCGGCTTTAGGCGGATAAGTGAATTCTACAGGTGTGATACATAGACCGCAGGTGCGTGTTTGACGCCACATGTGAGGTATTCCTGGGCCAGAAAGTGTATAAACCATCCTTCGTGATTTTAAGCCTTTCTTCACCATTCTAAATCGATTTTTTTTTGAGATATTTGGGGGATTTTGAATAGGGAATCAGAGGGAACTTCATTGACGTAAGAGTTTTTAACATAAAATGCGTTCCTATGATATCATTTCATTTATTAGACTTGAAATTTATGGAAATTTGTTGGTAAATATTGAAGAAACCAGGGCTTGAAATTGGAGACCTAAAATTTGGGATTTGATGGGTTATTTATGGTTGGATTTTGGTAAATTTGATATGCATGAACTCGTGGGAAGATAAGCATTCCATTGATGTTAATTTTGTCGAATTTTGAGATCGGGGTCAGGTTTGGTTAATTTCGGGATTTGTGTTGTAATTTGATTATTTTCGCATGGGCTTCGTTCCCTTAGAATATTTTGACGTCATGATTCTAATTTTGGATTGATTTGACGCGTGTTGAGCCTGATTCGAGAGGGAAAGGCATCGCGGGGTAGAGTTTGGACCAGATAGATGTTAGTAATAATTGTAAATGTTGTCCTGAGGGTATGAAATCCCGGATATCACATCGTTGTGCTACTTTGAGGTGATGCGTACGCTAGATGACTAGCGTGGGATCGTGCACCGTTGGGGATTGTGATTTAGTCCAGTATGATAATTTAACTACGTATTTGATTAAAAATTGTTTGCGATCATCATGTTTTGGCTGAATGCCATGTTTGGGCCTCGTGCTAACTTTTTGGATCCTTAGGAGATTTTACTACTATTCCTCACAGTTTTGAGTTAGTATTTGTACTCAGTCATGCTATATCCTACTATTTTTCACAACTCAACCATCTTTACTCATTTTTGATATTTTAAATGTTATTTTGGGCTGAGCATCACATTTTACTGTTGCCCGTGTGGCTTGTGAGAGTCTGACTGAGTAAGGACGAGGGCCTGTGTTGTGAGGATACTATGGGATCGGGATACATGCCGCAACATTATTATATTAATTCATGATTATGAGGTCGATGGCCTAGGTTTTTACGCCACAAGGTGGCTTGATATGAGGCCGGGAGCCTGTTTTATTATGCCATAAGATAGCTTGTTATTGCGTTTGGGTCGCAAGGGGCCCCTCCCGGAGTCTGTACACCACCAGTGAGCGCGGGTACCCAGTTTGTGATGTGATATAGCCCAAGGGGATGATGTTGTTCCATGTTATTACCCGAGGGGCTGATACGAGTGATTGTGAGATAGCCCGAGGGGATGGTTCTATTTGTATTTTGCCCAAGGGGCTGATTTGTGTTTCTATCTTTTATCCCTATTTTCATTCACTCATTTGAAACTATTGAAAAGTGTTTTAAAATGGTTTTACCGAACTGAGATGTGTTTTAAGAGTTTTACCGCTTTATTGCATTGTTCTGAAGATATATTGTTTTATGGTAGCATTATGTTGTAGTTTACGTTTTTTCTTACTTCTCAGTTGCCTTTACTTTTATTTCTTATTGAGTTGGTGTACTCACATAACTCCATGCACCCTGTGTGCAAATTCAGGAGTCTCGGGTAAAGCTGGCGAGGTCTGATTTGCTTTCCAACAGGCTTGATCGGAGTTGACTAGGTAGCTGCTCGACTTTCGCAGCACAGTGTTTCTCATTCCTACCTTTATTTTGCTTGTTCTAGCTTTATATTAGACTACGTTGTCTTTTCATACTCTTAGACGGAGTTTAGATGCTCATGACTGGTGACACCCCGATGTCGGGCTATGTTTGTTTCCACATTTGTTGTATTTCACTCTATTTTGGGATTTATCACTTATTAATGACTTAATCATAAATTATTATAACTATTCATTAGTTTGGGGGTTTATGTCGGCTGCCTTGTTTCACGAGAGACGCCATCACGACCAGATCCGATTTGGGGTCGTGACAGTAATTTATTCATTTTGGGCTATAATAATCTCTGTAATAAATAGATTTGGGGTTTATTAGTAAAAGCAGAGGCTTTTTCTATATCTTTATTTGAAACTCTGGTAGAAATCATGCCTATAGGTTTATTAGTTTGATTGTGTGAATTTTCCTACTTGTTTAGAGATCATGCCTATAAGATTTTTTTGATTGTTTATGACTTTGTACTTTGACATTTGTGGATACTAGAGATACTACCTATAGGCCTCTTGCTAACTCTGCATTAGAAATCTTGTTCATAGGATCTACACATATTTCCAATCCCAACGTGCATTAGTGATCATGTACATAGGATCCAATTTGTGTGAATTAACAAACTTTCTGGTAATGTGCTTAAAATTCTGCCCACATGTGATTAATAGATATCATGCCTATAGGAGGTAAAAATTAGTTTTAACCTAGATACCATGCCCATAGGAATAAAAGGAATCAGTTTCAAACCTAGAAATCATGTCTATGAGATTTAAACTAATAGACATCATGCCTATAGGGTGAAATCAGTTTGTAAACATAGAAATCATGCTTATAGAAGTTTAAATCAAGTCAACACTTAGAAATCCTGCCTATAGGGATTTAAATTAATTAGAAACCATGCCTATAGGATCTAAAAGGGATAAAACCTGTCTTTATGAGTTAAAATCAGTAATTCACTAAGAAATCATGTTATAGGTCTATAATTAACAACTGTAGATATCATGCCTATAGAGTTCTGTTAATCAGTTTTGAGTCCGATTAATTTTGGTTATCACTTAGGCAAATCCGTATGGGTTACCAATGTTTCTGGGCCTAAAATTATGATATCTTACTGCCTAAAAATGTCCAAATTCAGGGATTAATAAAATCAGTAGCCAAATTGATAGGTCCGGATGATTGCCTTAATAAACTGTTGTTTTGCATTCTGTTTTAGTTCATCTAGATATTTGTATGTAGGATCCTAAATTAATGAAGTCTACTGATTTAATTGCTTGCATTTGTTGTCTACTTGTGGAGGTTAATATGAGCCCTTATTTCCTCCTTACATGATAGTCCTATTTGAATTTTGCTTGTCACATGGCTTTTCTCATTTACGCAACATAGGTCAGTCTAGACCCTAAATAGAGGTCCTAAACACCTCCATGACCATAGGAAAAGGACGGGTAATGCACGCATAAGCACGAGTTAAAAGATACTAGAATGCTTACGTAACAACAGAAAGATAGTAATTGGATAGTAAAGGAAATGATAACCCATGTGTTAATGCTATGAGTAAAAACCCGACCTATGGCAGTTGCAAAGCATTGCATGGAATGATCCTATTGGCTAAAAAACTTAGGACCACCCGCTATACTCCTATGTAAAAATAAGTTGAATATTGTATCTGTCCCAATTTGTTTTCCTCCCTTTTACAACTAATTCGCTTAATTTAAGTTCAGTCGGGATCCACCGTTGTGATGTAATGCCCCAACCATTTGTTTGAGCTCTAGTGTATTGTTCAGCAGTTTGAGGCCATGAGCAACTTTACTTCAGGTATTATGACTTGTATGCATGGTCGGAATTGAATTTCGGGAAGTTCGGAGTTAATTTAGAAAGAGAATTCTCATTTCGGAAGCTTTAAGTTGAAAGAATTGACTAGGATTGGATTTTTGAGTAAAAGACCTCATAATTGGGATTCGAAGGTTCCAGCAGGTTCGTATGATGATTTCAAATTTGGGCGTATGTGCAGGTCGGTTTTTGGAAGACCCAGGAACATTTCGGCACCTATTATGGAAGTTAGAATTTTTGGAAGAACTTTATAAGTTTGGGTTAAAGTGCATGTTAGTGTTATCAATGTCCGTTTGGGATTCCGTGTCTGGGAATAGATTCACATGGTGATTCGGGTGTTAGGAGCATGATCGGAAGTGAATTCGGAGGTCTGTAGGTCAATTTTGGAGTCATTTGGTGAAAGTTAGAGATTTGAAGGTTTTTGAGAAGTTTGACCGGGAGTGAACTTTTTTATATCGGGGTCGGATCCCAATTTTGGAAGTTGGAGTAGGTCTGTAATGTCGAATAAGACTCTGTGAAAAAATTTAAGGTCAATTGGACTGATTTGACAGGCTTCGACATCGAATGTAGAAGGTTGAAGTTCTAAAGTTCATAAAGTTCAAATTGGGGCGTGATTCGTGATTTCGGCGTTGGTTGATGTGACTTGAGGCCTCGTGCAAGTCTGCATTATGTTATGGGACCGGTTGGTATGATTGGTTGTTGTCTCGGGGGCCTCAGATGGATTTCGGATGGTTAACGGATCAAATTTGGAATTTAAAGAAGGATTTCAGCAGTTGGTATCTGGTGTAATCGCACCTATGAGGTTTTGGCCGCAGGTACGGAGCCACAGAAGCAGCCAAAGGAGCGCAGATATGGTTGAGAAGGGAGAAGGTTGGGACCGCAGATGCAGTCAAGTTGCCGCAAAAGCGGGACCGTACCTGCGGTAAGAGGATCGCAGAAGTAGAAGAAGGTGGCCTGGTGAAGGACGGCAGATGCGGTAGTGGGGCCGCACCTACATAACTGCAAAAACGGTCAAGTGACCGTAGTTGCAGAAGGGCTGGAATTAGTGAGTTGTTATAAAGTCGGGATTGGACCATTTTATTTCATCTTTCTCTTGGCTTCGACGTTTCTTGGAGGGTTTCAAGAGGGGAATTTTATCATCAATGGCAAGGTAAGTAGTTCCCACTACTTATAAGTCAAATACATGGATGTTATACAAATTATAGTATGGAAATTAGTATAAATATGGGATTTTGAGGGAAACCTAGAAATTTAGTATTCTTGGATTTTGACCACGATTTTGGGTATGAAATTGAGAGTAAATTATATATATTTGAGTTCATAAGGTTAAGGGCAAACTTTATATTTGAAAATTTTGGAATTCAGGCATGTGGGTTGGAGGGTGTTTTGGTTTACTTTTCGATCGGGGTTAGGATCTTTTATAAATTGGATCGTTAGGAGTAATTGAGCATATATTAATGGATTTGCATAATTATTGGCTAGTTTCGGAGCATTGCACATTGATTTGAGTTTGTGGAAGGGCGTGGAATGCCGGTTAAGGAACTTCGGAGCGATTTGAGTCTCCTTTCTAACCTTGTAAGAGGGAATTATCCCCATAGGTGAGTTAATTGGTTACGTGCTCCTATTTGTGGGGGCTATGTACGAACGAGGTGACGAGAGTCCGTGCGTAGCTACTATTATGCTTAAGTCAGGGTAGTCTAGGACGCAAAAGCATGCTTTACTTGTAATATTTGCAATCTTGTTGTCAAATTGAATTTCTTATAACATATTGAAATGTACAAATGAATTTATAAAAACTGGACATCGTTTCTTGACTTTTAAAAAGTGAGTTTTCCTTTATTGGATAAGTGATTCCCTGATGGTTTCTTGATTGACTGTCTGGAGTGCTTATTTAAATTTGACCGGGTTGCATGTATGATTCACGAGCGGGGTAATAGTTGCATCTATGGTTCGCGCCATTCGACCGTCTGGAACTGTACAGTTTAAATATTGTTGCATCGGGCCGTACTTCCTCGGCATGATTTGAGCATGCTTGTATTGCTTGCCTTGATATCTATTGAAGTTGATAGTAATTCTTCTCGGTTTGAGAATATATATATAAATGATGAAAATGGTGCCACGCCCCAAATTCGAGGGACATGACCGGCGCCCGACCGGGAAGCCCCAGCCAAGCGGACCTGGGTGCCTTTCCTACCCCACGTGTTACCCCATGTTTTCCTTACTCATTAATTGCAAGAACTAGCCATATAATTAACTTAAAACACCTTTTGCAAAATATACGTACATAGTAGTTAGTGAAGTTATTAATTTGTTTCCCAAAAAAAGAAATGGGGGTATATATAAGCTTTTACCCACATCCATTGTCTATGGAGCCTCTAAAAGTACAACAGGATAATACAGTAATTGCCGGTAATAAGGCTCCGGCTATACCTTACACAACAGCAAAATAAAACTACGGAAACAAGCGGCCTAAGCCACGTACGGCCCCGAGGGGAATGGGGCTCACCAAAAAGCTGATGGAAGGCGGAGGGAGAGGTACGAACGGTGGGCTGGAGTACCAGCTACAGATCCACCTACAATCATAACACGAATGTAGCATCCCCGAAAAAAGGGACATCAGTACATTTGAATTGTACTGGTATGTATGAACAAACTTTGCTCCAAGTAAACTCGAACCATAAACAAGTAAGCAGTAGTAATAGAACGACAATCAAATCCACAAGAAGAGAACAATTAAGCCAAACAGGTATACAACTTCTCCTCCATAAAAAGTGTGTAATTGTAATAGAAATAACAATCAAATCCACAACGAGAGAACAATCAAAACAAACAAATTTACAATCTCTCATGTTTCCCCTTCCACATTTCCACATCAATAGTTTCACAATTGGTTCAAAATTTCATTTCAATGGCGATTTCGATCGCTTTCCAACCTTATTACCTCGGCCACCCTTATCACCACAACCCACACCTTATTACTTCGTATTGCGGCACACAACCCGATCCCACCTAGCAAATCACAATTCACAAGCAACACCACAACCAACAAGTCACAATAATAAAAACAACAATTCTCAGGAAATAACAACAATAATTCTCAAGGAGTGACAACAATAATTTGCATGAACTTCCAAGGCCATCAATACCATTTCCATGTATTTCACAACTCATATACGTAGATAGGTCACAACGATAATCTTCCACGTTAAGCTACATGTATTGCTACCACAATCATTCCGAAATACATCAATTTCCATTTCCTTCCATCACTTGTGTCACAATTCTTACCACATAGCACAATCATAATCACAAACCTGGTTTATTTTCAATTACTTGCATCTATATAGTAATGGCAAAACCACAATCACTCAACCATACCAACCACAATAATTTCACACCAATTCATGAAGAAATCACATACGAAGCACTCGAATACCCAAACAAGGTGATTTTACCAAGTTCAAAGTCAGTCGTACATACCTGGAGCCGAATTCCTTTTTAATTCTTCTTCAAATTCAACGAAATCTAGCAACGTCAATATAGTGCACAAATTAATACACATAGCTTAGAATTCAGGTTCACAATCACTACCCGAACATATTTAGGCCACTAACCCTTTCTTTGAATAAGTCTTTGCTCCCACCCCATTACTCTCACTAAGTTTTAGGTTATAGAAAGGCATGCATGAATGAGTTCGACCATTATTTTCAAAAACCTACGCATTAGACTCCCCCACCCCCCAATTTAAAACAGAATTTCAATGGGAAACGTTGGGGATTTTACCTGTAGGGAAAGGGGTATGAAGATAAGCCTGAATTTCCCATGCCCGAATAGCTTTGAAGAACAAGATTTTGGGGAAGGTGAGTGTCTCTCTCAAGACCCTCTCTTCCTCTCTCTTAATTTGATCATTCATGTGTTAAAAATGAGGGGGGTTGGGGTGTTTTATTAAAAAGGGGTCAGGTTTTAAAATTTGGAAAAATAAAATCCCGGTAAGATCTGCGGTCGTGTTCTATGATCGCAGAACTGAAATGCGATCCGCATAGTGGACCACAGAAATGCCCTCAAAACTCAGAAGGTCTGTTCCGGTCTGCGACAGTAATGCGGTCCGCAATCTTGTTATACGGTCGCATTATGTACCACATTTTCAATATCAATTTTGACCAATCTACTGTTTCACTCTGCGGCAGGAATGCGATTCGCATAGCTGATCTGCGACCGCATCTGGACCGCATAAATGACAATTTCTGGGAAACTTGATTCTTTGGATTTTTAAAAGCTTAGATCACTACCAAGGGTCCGAATTCCTAACACATATTCGGAGTCGACACCATAAGTTACTAGGCTCCGAGTCCAAAAATTTTACGGGGTCTCACAAATGGAATTTGGGAATTTCATATAAAAGAAAGAATTGTTTACTTGATTCATTCTATTGACTTACAATCATGTGTATATAAATCCTCGATTTGTTATATTATTGATGCATCATTATTGGACCACTAGTAAGTGTCGAAGTTGACCTCTTGTCTCTACTTCTTCGAGATTAGGCGGGATACTTATGGAGTACACGTTGTTTTCGTACTCATGCTACACTTGTTGTGCATTTTTGTTGCACATGCACATGCATCTCTAGAAGCCTAGTGGGCGTAGCAGCATGATCGATACGAAGACTTAGGTGAGCTGCACTTCTCAAGACGACCTGCAGCCAGCAGAGTCTCTTTCGAGTTTCCATATTTACTCTCTGTCCTATTTGTATTCTGGATAGTTGTTGTATTATAATGTTTCCTAGAGATAGCTCATGCACTTGTGACACCGGGTTCTAGGATGATTATGGGATTATTTAATATTGAGTTTGTTAAGGACATCAATACCTATTCAGTAAAAATCATTACTTATTTAAAAATATTAAAACAAGATATTTCAAGTAAATTGGTGTTGGCTTGCCTAACAATGGTGTCCGGCGCCATCACGGCCTTAGTAGATTTTGGGTCGTGAAAACATGGTAACAGAGCACTAGGTTCCCTTAGGTGTCACGAGTCATGAGCAATTCTAGTAGAGTCGCGCGGATTGGTAGGAGACATCTGTACTTATATTCGAGAGGCTACAGGGATGTTAGGATCACTTCCCTTCTTGATTGTCTCATCGTGTGATTTGATTCCTTTGAGGCTTATGCCTTTGTTTCTTTCCCAATCGAACTTATGCGACGCAAAGCGCTTAGTATAAATTAGGAATTGAGAAATTTTAAAGGTACTACAGAGGTGGTACGGGATGCTTCTCTCGACGTAGTTGATTTGACTATTGGCGTCACCTTATGGAAAGATATTCTGTCGTTTCAGCTCAGTGGTCATACTTCTGGGTGCTCTGAGGCTAGGCACAAGATGTCATGGTACTTATGAATGATTGACGCATGGTATTGATATGATGGTAGGATGCTTGCCTACGTGTCGGGGCAGTGAATGAATCGAAGAGGGGTTTACTCAGTGCATGATTTAGAGATTTGGTATTTTATTCCCTTCAAGGGAAAGACAATCGGGCTAATAATGTTTAGGTTTGGGTTGATGGAGTAACAAGGCTTGGTATTTGTGAGCGTGGTGGAATTTTCATTTGTGATGAGATGCCATTGTCCTTGTTAAATGTACTAAGTTCATCGGTGTTAAGACCTTCTACAATTTTCCTTTGGGGCAGGATATTGTAAGATAGTATTCGAAAAACAGATGTCAAAGATCGCAGGGTGCGGTGGTTCAGGATTGAGTGTGTATTTCTAATGTTGACGGCTCAAGAAGGATGATCTTCGGAAAGGTTTAGAAGTTAGTAGCGGTCTATTGGTTCAAGTGCTACCGAGATAGATTTTGATCTAAGGCATCAGCTAAGCAACAAAGGATGAGGAAGGACGTGTGGGAAGTATCATCGGTGGTTAAACTTCTAGAAGGCTAGGTGTAAGAAGTAGACGTCGAATAGTTTCTTAAAGAAGAGGATTTGGCCAAAACGAGAGAGTGGCAGAGCAGTATGTGGATTCAGTGACAGGATAACTACAATCTTGAGGAAAGATGGAGTGATTTGGGAATTTTAGTGGACGGGGATTGAGTCTACGGGCTAATTCAAAAGTATTGGCTAACATAACGGCTGGAGATATGGTATGGCGGAAAGGAGTTGCTTGATATGAAGAAGGGCGCAACATAACTTTGAATTGGAAGATATTATCGCAGATTTAGTTGATATCCCCAAGAAGTAAACGGACTAGTACAATTTGTGGATGAGCATGGGCTTATGATGGTTTATGAATGACATAGTGATGGTGCCTTTTTCAGCGGCATTAAAAGATGTCGGCGTGTAATCTCCACATGTGGGTTGTCTCCAGTGAGCAGATCAGCGGTCGCGTGGTTGGCGAAGCTTCTACGAAGAATCTTATTGGCTATCTGGTAAGGAGGCCAGACATGTGAATGTGGTTAATGATTCAGAGTATTCATAAATGATTTGCAAAAAGATTTCGAGGAGATTGGCGGGTTGACTGTGCTAGATCATGTCAACATTGAAGAGAGAAACTTGTAGGATTCCAGAGTTGCGTAATGGTGGCTTCAAGCTAAGTGGGAGAGTCCCACCGCCTACAATTGGGTTATATGATTGTCTTCTTCTGAGGTTTCGAGTTATCAGTGTATTGGTAAGTTGTTTCGGCTAAGGAAAGAAAACATCAATAGTAATTTGAGCAAAGGAATTGAAGAATGTGTTCTATAATTGGCGTCATCGATTCATGTTCAAGCTTTGGGAAGACTCGTGAATTATTCTTTTCATAGAAATGAGTTGCAAGGAAGGTGATTCGGCCGGGTCCTTCTTTTAGAGGATGGTTATGGGCTAGCGGAGCCTTGCAGTTGATTATATTCGGGACCATGTCAGAGTGGGTGACTCTCAATAACGGTCCTAGTGAATTCAAAGGTTAAAAAAATGCGGTGCCTAAGGATTTAAGCCCATGGTATGTTTAAGAATTGAGCATGTGAAGCAACTTATGATAAGATGCTCAGAATTTTCTATGATGTTTTGACTTGTAGTATAGCATTGGGAGGAAAGGACTTCGGATTCATAGAGGAATTATTAGAATGGATGTACCGATCAAGATGTGAATATGCACACAAGGAAGGTATAAGGTTGTTCATGGGATTTGAGATGGCGTGGTCTCATGTTACAAGGCCACTCGGGTTGAGTGTATTATGTGTGGAATGAATTTATTATTATTCTAAGTCAATTAAGAATAAATTGGAAGAGGTTGGATTGGTTAGCCATAGTTTAATTGGCATAATTGTGGCAGTGATCACTTCCTTCAGTATGATTAAAGTATGCAAGTGATTGTGACTGTACATATGAGGCTTGTCGGCCGCCATAATTGATTTTATTCGGAAGTATTCTAGTATTATGGCCTGTTATGTATAGGTGGATTTCGGAAGGGCTTTGGTGGCTTAGACAACTACTTGAAGATTGCATATTCTATAGTCATGAAGATATAACTAGTGTGTTGACATGGTTATCCCAGAATGAGTTAAGTAAAAAGTGTTTATATGATGAAGTGTTTACCCTATTATTGATTCAGGAGTTATGATGAAACTCTGGAAGTATCGCATATTGGCATGTTAGGTACAATGAGCGGTATGAAATTCGAAGGTGAGGATCAAGGTTGCAGCTTGGTTTTGACAAGGGTGTCACAAGCTCGGATGAGCATGAAAGGGATTTCAATTATTAAAGTAAGCTGGCATTGTCTTTAGCGTCACTTGAGGTTGGTGCTTCGTGAAAGAGGCCTTGCATCCTGGCTATGGATTTTGATCACTTTTCAGCATTAGTGCAGTCGGTGGTATGCATGTGCGGACTTGTTATCTGTTACAGAAGGTCGTGGGAGCGTGTCCCACAGGAAGATTGTATAAGTGTGGCATGTAGTCACTTGATTAATTGAATAATTAAACCAAGTATGAAAATTATGGTGATATCGTTAATTTGAGAATACATGCCTGAAAGGCACTTGATTTATTGGGTTGTGGACTATGGAGGATTACTCTGGTTATGATAGTTGTTCTTGTGTGTTATGGTAAAAGAGGGTTATTATGGACCCAGCAAAGATTATGGACCAAGTTCGGTACGATCAGAATTGGCTTGAGGTTTGTGAATGGATTTAAGTATGAATATGAGCTCTATATCAGGCCGGATGTGTTCATTTCAGCATAAAGTTCCTTATGGAGGTGTATTCGGATGTTGGATGTTATTTTGCCGTCAGCTATTTCATGTAATATTTTATTGTGATGTGTGAGTTGTGAATGGCTCGATAATTTTCCTATGTGTTGAGGTTTTGGTTAGTGATAGTGTTATATGAGCAGGATGGCTCTTTAGTTTCAAAACATATATCACACCTCAGTTTTGCTTGAGTTTGTAAGCTTATGGCACTATATGTCTCCCCAGGGACGATATTATGTACTTAGTGTACTTGTGATCGATATTCGATATTTTGTTGTAATGAGAAATTTAGCTCAGTATGTATCTCCTTATGTGAATGTTGTGTGTAGATCGGGTGGCACACCGCCATGGGTATGTTGTTTGGATCGGGTTGCACGTCGCAATAATATAATATTGAGTACAGTTCCCTATACCTGTTTTTATGTGTTTTGTTTCCTATTTTCTGAGGAAAGTTCATATTAGTCGTGTGATTTGAGTAGTCCCTTCCTGATATCATTTTCCTTATGTATCACGTTCGAGCTTGTAGCCTATTGCCACTTTATGACATCATATGGGACTTTTGATCATGACTGGGGTGGATTATGGCTTGAGTAGTTGTAACGACCTGACCCGCCGTCTCATGTATTTCCATCCCGTTTTCCCTGTTTTATGCTTCTTCATTTTTCAATATACGTACTTGGTGAATTTGAGTTGGTTCGTATCGAGTTTGGTAGGAAATGGGGCAATTAGTCTCTTTAAGGAAACGTTAATTTGGAAAAGTCAACCGGATGTTGACTTATGAGTTAGAGGGCTTGGAATTGATTTTTGATGATTCGGTTAGTTTCGGGGGATGATTTAAGGCTTAGGAGAGCAATCAGAAGTAATTTTGGAGGTTCGGTGTAGAAGTTAGCCTAATTTGGCGAAGTTAGTATTTTGGTAAAATCTGGTTGGCATGCGAGATTTTGATCCGAGGGTCGGAATGAAATTCCGAGAGTTGCAGTAGCTTCGTTAAGTGATTTGGGATGTGTGTGCAAAATTTTAGTTGATTCGGAGGTGTTTAGGTCGGGCTTTGATCGAATGCAAGTTTTGGAGGTTTTAGTTAAACTTAGGCTTTGATTTGATGAAATTTGATGATTTTGATGTCAACGGTAGTGTTTTGATGGTTCGAGCAAGTTTGAATAAGGTAATAGAACCTATATGTGCTTTTTGTTGAGGTCTCGGGGACCTCCGGGTGATTTCGAATAGCTAACGGAGAGTTTCGGGGTGTTGAGGAGTTGCAGATTTTACAACAGTAGTTGCATGCCAATTTGGCCTTTGCGTTCATGAGGCAAAGTCGCGTTCGCATAGGCCTGAGGAAGTTGGTCTTTGCGTTCGCATCTGGGAACCCGCGTTCGCATAGAGGGAGTTTGGGGGTCCTTGTCCGTTGTGCATCGCGTCCGCGATCGATAACTCGCGTTCGTGCAAGGGGAGCTGGTTGGCCTTCGCGTTCGCGGTCAGGGCGACGCGTTCACGTAGGGTGGGCGGCTGAGGCATCGCGTTCGCGGGAGGGCTCTGCATTCGCAAAGAGTAAAAACGGCCCAGTGGATTTTTGGTCATCGCGAACGCGAGAGGGCCATCGCGTTCGCGAAGAAGGATTTGTCACCTGGGTAAAATGTTTTAAGAACATTTCATCCGCGACTTGGGTTCATTTTCCACCATTTTTGAGCGAGCTTGGGAGCCTTTAACGAGATTTTTGAAGGGTTTTGACTGGGAATCAATTGGAGGTAAGTCCCATGGCCTAGAAACATCATCTAATTATGATTTCAACATTTAAATTCATGGAAATTTTGTTAAAAAGTGAAGAACTAGGGCTTGGGTTTTTGAATGAGAATTTGTGATTTGAGGGGTCAAATGGACTCCGATTCTTGTTAATTTGATATGTATAGACTCGTGGCGAGATAAGGAACATTTTGGTGTAAAAATTTCTGACTTTCAAGAAGTGCGCCTGGGGCTCGGGTTTTGTCAAATTCGTGAATTTTGATAATTTTTGATTGCTTTCGATTGGGTATCGTCTCTTTAGCATAATGCGACATATTCGTTATGATTTGGGAAGATTCGTCACTCGAGGAGGTTAATTCGAGATGCAAGGGCATAGCGAGCTAGACTTTGACCATCTTGAGGTGAGTAATACTTGTAAATGATATCCTGAGGGTTTGAAACCCCAGATTTGCACATCATAGTGCTGTATTGTGGTGACTTGCATGCCGGATATGAGCGTGGGGTAGAGCACCATTGGGGATTGTGACTTGGTCCGTCCCGGTTGTTGATTTTACCGCGTATTTGACTGAAACTACTTGTTATCATCATAATTCAGGCTGACTGACATATTTGTGCTTCGTGCCAACTATGTGAATCCTTCGGGGATTGATATTACTGTTTTAGCATATCTTGCATATTATTTGATCTCGGTCCAAGGTTTAATACTGTTTTGCAAACTCCGCTGTTTTCCTAAGATTTGAAAACTTAAACAATATTTTATTGACGTTTTGAGCTGAGGACTATCAGGTTAATATTTCCCAAGTGGCTTATGTGCATTTCTGGACTGAGCATGGATCTGGCTACGCTCCGCAACAGTGATTTCGAAACAGTGGTAACAATGACACTGTGTATTATGACCTGAAACAGTGGTAACAATGACACTGTATGATGTGATGCGAAACAGTGGTAACAATGACACTATAAGATGTGACTTGAAGCAGTTGTAACAATGACACTGTATGATATAAATTGGTCAGATAACAATGACTGACCGGTCAGGTAACATTGATTGACCAGGAATAACTGATGCCATAGATGGCTTGATATTGCGCTTGGGCTGTAGGAGCCCCTCCAGAGTCTGTACACACCCCCAATGAGCGTCGTCGACAATAAATAAATATGGATGGCTCGGGTTGCACGCCGCAGTGGGTACTAGAATGTACCATCATATGCACTGCATTGCAATCATGCATTGGTTCCTATTTGTACTACGTGTCATGACATTTAGCACTCCTATTTCATTGGCATCCATGCTACTTCTTGCACTGTTTACGAGATACCCTGGTGTTAATTATTAGTGGAGTGTTGTGCCCGAGGGGCTAACTTATGTGTTGATTTGCACTATCTGTCTTCGCATTCGTTACTTTAACTGTTGGAAAGCATATTTTTAAGGAAAGTTTTTACTGAGCCGAGAGGATTTCAAAAGGTTTTTCACAGTTTCACTGATTTTCTCAATTGAGGGGTTTTCTCTGCTTCTATACAGCATGGCGATATGTTTTACGTGATTTCTTACCACTCAGTTGTTATTTACTTTTATTACTAACTGAGTTGGAGTACTCACTTTACTCCCTGCACCTCGTGTGCAGATGCAGGTAATTGTTCACTCGGTAGCGGGTTTTGAGCCGATTGGAGATCTTCCTATCGTAGCTGTTCCAGGTGACCGTCAGCATTCGCGGCACCGTAGCTAAATTCCAATATGTATATTACTGGTCTTGTAATAGAGTTAGGATTCTTTAGATGCTCGTGACTTGTGATACCCCGATTTTGGGCTGAGTCGGGATGGTTTCTCTGTTTTATCACGTTTACTCCGCACTTATGACTATATTATCCATATTTTGGACTTATTCATCTAAGTAACTGTTAAAAGAGGTATTGATGTTCTATTGGCTGGCCTTGTAGGTGCCATCACGACCAGGTTCGGGAATTGGGTCGTGACAAGTTGGTATTAGAGCCTACGTTAGTATGCCTTATGAGTCGTGAGCAGTTTTAGTAGAGTCTCGCGGATCGGTACGGAGACGTCTGTATTTATCCTCGAGAGGCTGCAGAACCTTTAGGAAAAACTTCACTTTCTTGTGATAGTACAGAGGAATTTGAGTTACAGCTCTTTTGTTTGAGTCATTTGTCGTGATTTGAGTATGTTTAGACCGTTTCTTGTTGGTGCGTGTATATGCAAGTTGTGTCTTAGGCCTGTGTCAAGGTGTCATATCACTAGAGTGGTGTGTTGGATTCGAGGGGATCGTTGGAGTCATTAATAAATACGAACATATTTGATCTCAGCTTGTTAGAAGGATAATATCGAGGTTTGGCCTGGAACTCTATTGTGATATTAGTCAGAGGGAAGTGGCTTCATGACTGGTTGATCTGAGGAATGGTTACGGTTTATCGCGTGTTTCACTTGTTGTTGGCAGTATGTGAAAATGTTGGAATAAGACTTTAGCTAATAAAAGGTTGTTTTTATTGGTATTTGGTTGTTGTGGGTAACTACTGTGAATAGAAGTTATCGTTTCAAGAGCTGGATTATGTGGTATATCATGTGATTTCACAGAGGTTACAGGTATGGGATATTGCAGCTGGTTCGGACTTATTGTGAGTATAGATGTGAGGTTCTGGTCTTTTTTATAATTTCAAAAAGTACAATGTGGTTCCACGGTTTATGGTCTTGATGGATTGTGAGATTTCAGCTATGTTGTGTTATCGGACCTATATGAGATAGGGTGACGCGGGATCACCCCGGGTGTATGTTTGGTAAGATCATTCAGCTATTGATTTGCTCCTAGAACAACCCTGGATACGCTCGAGGATGAGCGTTTGTTTGAGTTGGGGAGGATGTAACGACCCGACCCGTCGTCTTATGTATTTCCGTCCCGTTTTCCCCGTTTTATGCTTCTTCATGTTTCAATATACGTACTTGGTAAATTTGAGTTGGTTCAGAACGAGTTTGGTAGGAAATGGGGCAATTAGTCTCTTTAAGGAAAAGTTAGTTTAAAAAAGTCAACTGGAGGTTGACTTGTGTGTTAGAGGGCTCGGAATTGATTTTCGATGATTCGGTTAGTTTCGGGGGATGATTTAAGGCTTAGGAGAGCAATCAGAAGTAATTTTGGAGGTTCGGTGTAGAAGTTAGCCTAATTTGGCGAAGTTAAGATTTTGGCGAAATTCAGTTGGTATGCGAGATTTTGATCCGAGGATCGGAATGAAATTCCGAGAGTTGTAGTAGCTTCGTTAAGTGATTTGGGATGTGTTTGCAAAATTTCAGTTGATTCGGAGGTGTTTAGGTCGGGTTTTGATCGAATGCAAGTTTTGGAGGTTTTAGTTAAACTTAGGCTTTGATTTGATGAAATTTGATGATTTTGATGTTAACGGTAGTGTTTTAATGGTTCGAGCAAGTTTGAATAAGGTAATAGAACATATCTGTTCTTTTGGTTTGAGGTCCCAGGGGCCTCGAGGTGATTTCGAATAGCTAACGGAGAGTTTAGGGGTGTTGAGGAGTTGCAGATTTTACAACAGCAGTTGAAGGCCAATTTGGCCTTCGCGTTCGCGAGGCAGGGTCGGGTATGCGTAGACCTGAGTCCGTTGGTCTTCGCATTAGCGTCTAGGACCCCGCGTTCGCATAGAGGGAGTTTGGGGGTCCCTGTCCATTGTGCATCGCGTCAGTGATCGGTGACTCGCATTCGCGTAAGGGGAGTTGGTTGGCCTTAGTGTTCGCGGTCAGGGCGACGCGTTCACATAGAGTCGGCGGCAGAGGCATCGCGTTCGCGGGAGGGCTCCGCGTTCGTGAAGAGTAAAAATGTCCCAGTGGATTTTTTGCCATCGTGAATGCGAGAGTGCCATCGCGTTCGCGAAGAAGGATTTTTCACCTGGGCAGAATGTTTTAAAAACATTTCATCCGCGACTTGGGTTCATTTTCCACCATTTTTAGTGAGCTTGGGCGCTTTTGACGAGATTTTTGAAGGTTTTTGACTGGGAATCAATTGGATCTAAGTCCCATGTCCTAGAAACATCATCTAATTATGATTTCAACATTTAAATTCATGGAAATTTGGTTAAAAAGTGAAGAACTAGGGCTTGGGTTTTTGAATGAGAATTTGTGATTTGAGGGGTCAAATAGACTCCGATTCTTGTGACTTTGATATGTATAGACTCGTGGTGAGATAAGGAACATTTTGGTGTAAAAATTTCTGACTTTCAAGAAGTGCGCCTGGGTATCAAGTTTAGTCAAGTTCGTGAATTTTGATAATTTTCGATTGCTTTCGATTGGGTATCGTCTCTTTAGCATAATGCGACATATTCGTTGTGATTTTGGGTAGATTCGTCGCACGGTGAGGCTAATTCGAGAGGCAAGGGCATAGCGAACTAGACTTTGACCGTCTTGAGGTGAGTAATACTTGTAAATGATATCCTGAAGGTTTGAAACCCCGGATTTGCACATCATAGTGTTGTATTGTGGTGACTTGCATGCCGGATATGAGCGTGGGGTAGAGCACCATTGGGGATTGTGACTTGGTCCGTCCCGGTTGTTGATTTTACCGCGTATTTGACTGAAACTACTTGTTATCATCATAATTCAGGCTGATTGACATATTTGTGCTTCGTGCCAACTATGTGAATCCTTCGGGGATTGATATTACTATTTTAGCATATCTTGCATATTATTTGATCTCGGTCCAAGGCTTAATACTGTTTTGCAAACTTCGCTGTTTTCCTAAGATTTGAAAACTTAAACAATATTTTATTGATGTTTTGAGCTGAGGACTATCATGTTAATATTTCCCAAGTGGCTTATGTGCATTTCTGGGCGGAGCATGGATCGGGCTACGCTCCGCAGCAGTGATTTCGAAATAGTGGTAACAATGACACTGTGTGTTGTGACCTGAAACAGTGGTAACAATGACACTGTATGATATAAATTGGTCAGATAACAATGACTGACCGGTCAGGTAACATTGACTGACCAGGAATAATTGATGCCATGAGATGGCTTGATATTGCGCTTGGGCTGTAGGAGCCCCTCCGGAGTCTGTACACACCCCCAGTGAGCGCCGTCGATGATAAATAAATATGGATGGCTCGGGCTGCACGTCGCAGTGGGTACTGGAATGTACCATCATATGCATTGCATTGCAATCATGCATTGGTTCCTATTTGTACTACATGTCATGACATTTAGCACTCCCATTTCATTGGCATCCATGCTACTTCTTGCACTGTTTACCAGATACCCTGGTGTTAATTATTAGTGGAGTGTTGTGCCCGAGGGGCTAACTTATGTGTTGATTTGCACTCTCTGTCTTCGCATTCGTTACTTTAACTGTTGGAAAGCATATTTTTAAGGAAAGTTTTTACTGAGCCTAGAGGATTTCAAAAGGTTTTTCACAGTTTCACTGATTTTCTCAATTGAGGGGTTTTCTCTGCTTCTATACAGCATGACGATATGTTTTACGTGATTTCTTACCACTCAGTTGTTATTTACTTTTATTACTCACTGAGTTGGAGTACTCACTTTACTCCCTGCACCTCGTGTGCAGATGCAGGTAATTGTTCACTCGGTAGCGGGTTTTGAGCCGATTGGAGATCTTCCTATCGTAGCTGTTCCAGGTGACCGTCAGCATTCGCGGCACCGTATTTCTTCCATTTATGTTAAATACCAATATGTATATTATAGGTCTTGTAATAGAGTTAGGATTCTTTAGATGCTCGTGACTTGTGACACCCCGATTTCGGGCTGAGTCGGGATGGTTTCCTTGTTTTATCACGATTATTCCGCACTTATGACTATATTATCCATATTTTAGACTTATTCATGCTAAGTAACTGTTAAAAGAGGTATTGATGTTTTGTTGTCTGACCTTGTCTTCACGAGAGGCGTCATCACGACCAAGTTCGGGAATTGGGTCGTGACAGTAGTTCATACTGGGAAAGATGATATTATTGGATTTGGGATTAGTGCAGTCAGATTATATGAAGTATATTAAGGAGAAAAAATCAGTATTTGGTTCAAAATGAGGTAATGGTTCTTTTTAGAAGTATAGACTCAATGATTTATTGACTCAGCAGTTGGTTATGAATTTCTACACATCTCTTCTGTCGTGGCAGTATTGCGATAGTTGGAATGAGACTTATATTTATCATGAGGTGCATTGTAAGCATCAGATTCGGGGAATGACGGTTATTATGATCAGAGAATATTATTATAGTCCTGTGAATAATGTGGTGCATGGTGAGGATTCTGCAAAGGCATGCAATCATGCTCTGATACCATATGTAGTGATTGATACGATGTTCATATATTGGAAGTAGGCCTGGCAGAGAATTCTGGATGTTGAAATTGGGCTCTAAGCTTATTTTCTTGAATAAAAGGGAATATCTTCAGAATTGATCGATCTAATATGCTCAACTGAGTTGTGGTAGCACGTATAGGTGCACGAGGTGTTTAACTGTGATTTCAGACAACTCCAGCGCAGTTCTTAGCACATTCGAGAACAAACGCATGTTTAAGTGGGAGAGAATGTAACGACCCGACGGGTCGTTTTGAGCTCTAGTGTCATTCAGCAGTTTGAGGCCATGAGCAACTTCACTTCAGGTATTATGACTTGTACGCATGGTCATAATTGAAGTTCGGAGTTGATTTGGAAAGAGAATTCTCATTTCGAAAGTTTTAAGTTGAAATAATTGACTAGGATTGGATTTTTGAGTAAATAATCTCAAAATCAGGATTCGAAGGTTCCAACAGGTTCGTATGATGATTTTGGACTTGGGCATATGTCCGGATCGGGTTTTAGAAGACCCATGAACATTTCAGCACCTATTATGGAAGTTAGCATTTTTTGAAGAATTTTATAAGTTTGGGTTGAAGTGCATTTCAATGTTATCAATGTCCGTTTGGGATTCTGAGTATGGAAATAGCTCCACATGGTGATTCTGGTGTTGGGAGCGCGATCGGAAGTGAATTCGGAGGTCTGTAGGTCATTTTCGAGTCATTTGGCGAAAGTTAGAGATTTGAAGGTTTTTGAGAAGTTTGACCTGGAATTGAATTTTTAATATCAGGGTTGGATCCCGATTTCAGAAGTTGGAGTAGGTCCATAATGTCGAATATGACTTGTGTGCAAAATTTGAGGTCAATCGGACGTGATTTGATAGGTCTCGGCATCGAATGTAGAAGGTTAAAATTCTATAGTTCATAAAGTTTGAATTGGGGTATGATTCGTGATTTCGATGTTGTTTCGTTTGATTTGAGGCCTCGAAGAGGTCCGCATTATGTTATGGGACTGGTTGGTATGATTAGTTGGGGTCCCGAGGGCCTCGGGTGGATTCCAGATGGTTAACGGATCAAGTTTGGAATTTGAAGAAGGATTTCAGCAGCTGGTATTTGGTGTAACCGCACCTGCGATATTTTGGCCACAAGTGCGGAGCCGTAGAAGCGGCCAAAAGAGCGCAAATGCGGTTGAGAAGGGAGAAGGCTGGGACCGCAGAAGCGGGACCGCACCTGCGGTAAGAGGAGAGCATAAGCGAAAGAAGGGGGACTGGTGAAGGATCGCAGATGCGGTAGTGGGGACGCACCTACGGAACCGCAGAAGCGGTCAAGTGACCGCAAGTACGGAAGGGTTGGAAGCAGTGAGTTATTTTAAAGTCGGAATTAGAACATTTTTCTTTCTTCTTTCATCTTTCCTCTTTCTCTTGGCTTGATGATTCTTGGAGGGTTTCAAGAGGGATTTTCATCATCAATGGCAAGATAAGTAGTTCCCACTCCGTATAAGTCAAATACATGGATGTTATACGGATTAAAGTATGGAAATTAGTAGAAATATGGGATTTTGAGGTAAACCTAGAAATTTCATATTCTTGGATTTTGACCACGATTTTGGGCATGAAATTGAGAGTAAGTTATATATTTGAGTTCGTGAGGTTATGGGCAAACTTTATCTTCGAAAATTTCGGACTCCTGGCACGTGGGCCCGAGGGTATTTTTGTCAAGTTTTTGATCGGGATTAGGAATTATTATAAATTGGATCATTAGGAGTAATTGAGAATATATTAATGGATTTGCATAATTATTGGCTAGTTTCGGAGCATTGCCCATTGATTTGAGTCTTCGAAAGGGCGTGAAATGTTAGTTATATAACTTCGGAGCGAAGCGAGTCTCCTTTCTAAACTTGTAAGAGGGAACTGTCCCCATAGGTAAGTTAATTGGTTATGTGCTACTATTTGTGGGTCCTACGTACACACGAGGTGAAGAAAGTTCGTGCGTAGCTACTATTATTCTTAAGTCCGAGTAGTCTAAGACCCAAAAGCATGCTTTACTTGTAATATTTGCAATCTTGTTGTCAAATTGAAATGCTTAAAACGTATTGAAATATACAAATGAATTTATAAATACTAGACATCATTTCTTGACTTTTAAAAAGAGAGTTTTCCTTTTATTGGATAATTGATTCCCTGATGGTTTCTTGATTGACTGACTGGAGTGTTTATTTAAATTGGACCGCATCGCATGTATGATTCGCGAATGAAGTAATAGTTGCATCTATGCTTCGCGCCATTCGACCGTCTGGCAGTGCAGAGTTTAAATATTGTTAGATCTAGCCGTACTTCCTCGGCATGATTTGCGCATGCTTTTATTGCTTGCCTTGATATTTATTGAAGTTGATATTGTTTCTTCTCGGTTTGAGAATATATGTATAAATGATGAAAAATGAATTTGAGAATTTCATATAAAATAAAGAATCGCTTAATTGCTTCACTCAATTGAATTACAATCATGTTTATATAAATCCTCGATTTGTTATGTTATTGATGTATCATTATTGGACCACTAGTAAGTGTCAAAGTTGACCTCTCGTCTCTACTTCTTTGAGATTAGGCGGGATACTTACTGAGTACACGTTTGTTTTCGTGCTCATGCTTCACTTGTTGTGTATTTTTGTTGCATGGGCACGTGCATCTCTAGCAGCCTAGTGGGCGTAGCAGCATGGTCGATACAGAGACTTTGATGAGCTGCACTTCTCGAAACGACCCGCAACCAACAGAGTCTCTTTCGGATTTTCATATTTACTTTCTATCCTATTTATATTCCAGGCAATTGTTGTATTATAATATTTCCTAGAGATAGCTCATGCACTTATGACACCAGGTTCAGGGATGATTATGGGATTATTTAATATTGAGTTTGTTAAAGACATCAATACCTATTCAATGAAACTCATTACTTATTGTTTAATGTATAAAAGAAACGATTTCGTAAATATAAAAACAAGACATTTCAAGTAAATTGGTGTTGGCTTGCCTGACAATAGTGTCTGGTGCCATCACGACCCTTAGTGGATTTTGAGTCGTCACATGTGGACCTCGAGGGGTGCCTAACACTTTCCCCTCAAGGTAATTTCGATCCCTTACCCGATCTCTGGTGATGTAAATTATTTCATGAGTTAACTGTCCTAGGTGCCCTAACGCACCTTAATCCGTTAGGTGGCGGCTCTTCAAATCCTTTACCCTATCCCAAAAGGAAAAGTGTTGTCCCGGAAATGTCGAAACCCGATTTCGCTAGAGAAAGGGGGCGCGACACACTTCATTCCGGTGGTGACTACGTATACATAAGAGAGGTTGACCTAGATTTATATTCAGCAGATGGTTCGGTTGCATGATGTGCTTATTTCCATCATATCAGATAGAGACCCTCAATTCACTTTGCATTTCTGAAGAGCAGTACAAAGTGAGTAGGGAACCCGTGTAGAGCTCAGCACAGCCTTTCATCCACAGACCTTCGAGGCGATCCCTGAGGTGAATCGCACCAAAAATGTTTTAAGGCGATGGTGTGGGGCGGAAGTCTCAATAGGCGTACGCCCAGCAATTCAGGGCATATGCCCCGGGCGTTTGAGGCGCATTCTTGTAGTGAAACGTAAACCCTAGAGACTTTTTCAAATTAAAATAAAATTTACTAAATAAGTCCTTCAAATAATACTCAAATTCTCAAAAGTCGGCTTATAATTTTTCAAAAGTTTTAAAAAGGAACTGAATTATTAAATTTAAAAGTCAAGACCTTTTTTTATTGATAGAAGCCCTAATTTAAGGTCTGTCCCGATTCTTTATCTTGTCCGCTAGTCTACTAATATCTCCAAAAACAATAGAAATTTTTTTTTTTTTTGTAAATACAAAGAAAATTCTGTTCTCATTCATATATCAGCAAGTTCAAAGTTCAAATTGCAGGTTAATCATCCTTTTGTTCCGTATAAAAAAAATTTATTCTTTTCAACTCAAGTTACTTATACTCGTAAGTAGCGTATAATGAATTATTTTAACTAGTTGGAAAAATATACAATTACCCCCCTGACCTATACCCGAAATCCCAACTACACACTTTTTCTTTGCGGGAATCCTATTACCCCCCTAAACTTATTTTAAATGTAATTGTTCACACCCTTAACGCTAACAACCAAACTCTTGGCAAGTGGTGAGCTACACGCGCCCCACCATGCATTTTTAGTACTTTTTTTATTCTTTCTTCTTTTTCTTATCCTTTTTTCTTATTTCTTATTATTCTCATTTTTTTGGTTATTTCACTCTCTTTCTTGTTGTTTTGGTCACCGGCGGCATAAAATGGTGGTCGTCGGAATTTCGCAAACACTATTTTTTTCGGCAAATTTTTTTTTTCCGACGATAAATTTTTATCCCAATCTAAGTGTATTTTGTTTGAAAGTGTAATTTATGTGTGGGAGGAAGAGCAAAAGAAATAAAAACGAATATAAGTTGAGAAAAAAAATTTCAGTTAAAATTTCAATACATTATTTTTTTCCGGCGTGGGAAGATTTTTCGATGATGAATTTTTTCCCCCCAAATCTGAGTATATTTTGTTTTGCTTACGAATAGATCTTTTTTAGAGATTAATTTGTGTGTGAAAAGAAAAAAAATGAAAGAAAACGGTTAGACAAAGTTATCAGTGAATGAGTATCCACCGGAATTAGAGAAGAAATAAAAAAAGTAAAAGAAAAAAGAAAAAGGAAAAGGAAAAAAAGTATGAAAAAATAGTAAAAAAGAATAAAAAATAATCTGAAAATCTTTTTTCCTTACTTCTCACTCTTCTTTGGGAGAGTGAAATACACACACTGTGTCATGTCAGTGTTAAGGGTGCAAATAATTACATTTAAAATAAGTTTAGGGGGGTAATACGATTCCCGCAAAGAAAAAGTGTGTAGTTGGGATTTCGGGTATAGGTCAGGAGGGTAATTGTGCATTTTTCCTTAAACTAGTTTTTTGTGGGGATGGAGCACATTTATATATATATTTCTTCAATTTTAATATAATTTTATATTTATAAATATTTGCTGTATTTATATTATTTTATAAAATATTAAATATTTATACCCATGGAACTTACGCCCTATACCTCGGGGCTTACACCTCGCTAAGACATATGTAAAATGCTTCGCCTCACGATCACCCCTTTTATAACACTGGTCATTAGCATATTTTGTGGACGTCCTCAACAAAATTTGAAATGGAAATCATACGGAATCATTAATATTTAAAAAGATGTCTAAATACGTTGTTTTTGTCCTTTTAAAACTTGAAGTCTCAACTCATGATTATTAACATCTTGACTAAAACTATTTTCTTTCGGATAATTATAGTTGTTCAAAGAGTTTAAATAATATATACATCATCAGTGTACGAATATTTTTGAACTATTAGGTCACCCAAGCTTTTTTAAAACGTAGGATTCAAAATCTTAAAATGTGACCTCAGTTTTTTCTTTTTTACATTAAACTCTTTTTTCATTATATAGGTGTATATAACTTAAACTCTTGTATAAATTGCTTATCCATTTCCTTTAAAAAGCCACTTTGTCACCTGGGTTTCTTCTTTTATTTTTTACAACTTTTAGTAATTATTTACCGCCAATATTCCAAATTTTGTCTCTCTATTACTTATTATATGTTGTTTGATTTAAATTTAGCTCACTAGTATTTTATTGATATATATAGTAACTTATTGCACATGAGATTGTAAAATATTTCTTTTTATTATAGTAAATTATTACAAGGGAGATTTTAAAATAGTAATTAGTCTTATTTCTTTCCTTTTAAATCAGACATGGGGGAGGGAGAGGGGAGGGGGGAGGGGGAGTTGTTTGCCAGAGACAATTCAAGAAATGGCTTCCATGGAAAAACTTGTGTTATTTGACTATGTTCAATACAAGAATTCAATGGCAGCCTGATTTCTACTTTTCTCCAACTCTTTCTCAGGAGATTAACGGATTAGGCATTGCACACTATTAGAGAAGCCCCTTGGGTAATTTCGAGTTTTGGTTAATTTTCAAAAGAACGATCTAGCTCACAGGCTCTTTATAGCATGCTTTCTTTCCTTCAATTTGAATAAGTGGCACAGAGGCTTTTCCATCTTCCTCCTTTTGCTCAACAGTCATGACCTAAAATTCACTAGTCGTGATGTCATCTAACTCGACCCGCTAAATAAGCCAATTAACAGTCAATACAATCTAAATGAGATTATAGAAAAATAGTAAAGAATTATCTAAACATTTACAAATTAACTCAAGAGCTGGTATTACGAATTATGAGCTACTAAGATTTGGAATTTACAAAGTTGATACAAATAAATACACGATCTATTTGAAAGTTACATAAACAGATTATCACAAATCTAAAGCTACCAAGGACAAGTATCAGCTATATCCGGAATGCACGAACAACTTCAGAGTTAGCTCCCGATATGTCACCAGCAGCTCCACTCCAAAAATCTGCACGCAAGGTGCAAAAATATATTATCAGTATAACCGACCACATGTACTTAGTAAGTATCTTGTCTAACCTCATCGAAGTAGTAACGGGGCTTTTTAGTTAAAAGATACTCACTGATTAAATATGCACCGTAAACCAGCAATAGAACTATACTACGATATAACATAAAGGAATACATGAAATGAATATACAAAATAATAACTGAGTGCTCGCAGAGATCACAATTTAGCAACTTCCAATACCTCGACCAATCTTTCCCTTAGAATTAAAACCAATAAACCACGACAGTCACTTCATAACTTTCATACCATGAGGAATGTACTTAGATATCAAGTCAATTTATACGGCAATACCCTTCATGCTTTTATCTCATCCTCACCCAACATACGTATGACAATACCAACTGGATGGCAGAAATACCGATAATAGAAATTACAAAGTAGGAAATATGCAAATAGCAATAATGAACGAGGATATACATGTGGGCAACAGTAATAGACTAGGCCGGAGACATGTGAGAAATGACAACAATTAGAAGACAAAGAATATCAACTTCAACTAATTAGCATGATGGAGGCCTAGATACAGGTATAACAAATAAGAAGGAAACACATGATCTTTACAAGTGACAAGTAGAGGATGAATGACTAACATAGAAAAGGCTTGTACTAAAGTGCAACAGAATAGATATGACATGGATGTAATTATAACAGCAAGAAGTAGGCATGGTGTTTGCAAGTTAAGCAAGTAGAAGGTATGAGCAACACAACAACAATTGAGATAGAGATCAAGGACATGCATCACCCTTCGTACTTTTACTCTCAAATGGTATGGCACGGCATCACCCTTCATTCTTTTACTCTCAATAATATGGCACGACATCACCCTTCGTACTTTTACTCTCAAATAATATGGCACGGCATCACCCTTCGTGCTTTACACTCTCCCTCATATGATAATGTATATACAATGGCATGGCATCAACCTTCGTGCTTTACACTCTTCCTTACCAAGCATATGTATATCAATGACAAACAAGGCAGGAAGCATAAAGAACGTCAAGGAGAGTGTTTAAATAAATATTCCAAATGAATTCCAATCACAATTTTCCAATGCCAACAATAGTTCAATAAACCCTCAAGAACCATATTATTCAAGTGTTTCAACAAATCTCATGAATGATCTACAACACAAGTATAGAATCTAGTATCTCAAAAATATTAGCCGTAGCAATGTATTAATGATTACGCATAGTGATGACCGAATTAGACACATCGATGTATTCTCAGAATTTTCACCAAATTTGATCAAGTTATAATAAGCTAAGTATTGGTTTCTAACATTTTAATACTAAGTTCTTAGTATCTAAGAGTCAAGTAAGGCATGAAGCAAGAAGGTCACGTAATTCTATAAGATACAATTTATAACATAATTTATTCCCGAGCATGGTTAACCCTGGCACATGCATATATGATCATTGCATCATATATGTATCACCCCGCATGTAGCAAACAATGTCAAATAGTAGAAAAAATTTCCTCGACAAAGTCAGTCAAGATACACCTCAATTCGGCTAACTCAATACTCAATTTAGCTTTTTCCTTTACAAATTCACCTCGCTCAGCTCAATCTAGCTAAAGACGACTTAAATACATCACACAATGCAAGAGAAATCAATTTCAATTAATAAAGCCGTAATTCTTTTACAATATCTAAAAAGTCAACAAAAGTCAACCCCTTGGCCTGCCCGATCAAAACTCAGGTCCAAGGATAGGTCTTAACTACTCATAGCCTCACGAATCCAAATACGTATTTTGTTTTCAAATCCGAGTCCTATTCGACTCTCAAATCCCAAATTTTTATTTTTTAAAACTTTGAAAAAATCCCCAAATTTTCCCTAGATTTCTCATAAATTTGATGTTAAATTTGATGTATAATCATGAAATATAGTTGAGAATTGATTAAAGGTACTTACCAAATATTTTGGTATGAAAATCCCTTTACAAAATAGCCTCTCATCGAAGCTAGGGTTCAAAATATAACAAAATAAAGCTAAGTCTCAGAATTCTCAGCTATATGCAGGTTCAAGATGTCGCATTTGTGATAAGGGGTTTGCAAATGCGAACAATCTGTCGCAAAAGTGAACCAGAGCACTTTGTCAAGGTCGCATTTGCGACCCAAAACTTCGCAAATGCAAAGACCGTTATCTCGCAAAAACGGAAGGGTCCTCGCAAAAGCAAACCACCACGCTTCGCAAATGCGAATCTTCCCCAGCAGCCCAGATTTCATAAATGTGATGGATGCTTCGTAATTGTGACTGTCGCATTTGCGACAAAAACATCGCAAATGCAATAATACCAGTACCAACACTCAAAAATCATTCCAAAACCAATCTGAAACTCTCTCGAGCCCCCAAGGATCCAAACCAAGCATGCACTTAGGTCCAGAAACACAACACGAACTCGCTCGCGCGATTTAATCATCAAAATAACCACTAAAAGCACGAATCGGACGCCAAAATGCATGAAGATCAAAGTAAACTTCAAGAACTTCTAGAATCAAAACCAAGCGTCCAAACCATATCAAATCAACTCCAAATGGCACCAAATTTTGCAAACAAGTTCTATATGACAAAACGAACCTACTCGGAGCTTTAAATCACTCATAACAACCTTGAAACGACGAATCGGACCTCAAGTCAAAATCAATGAACTTTATAACTTTAACTTCTGCAGCTGATGCCGAAACCTATCAATCACGTCCAATTGACCTCAAATTTTGCACACAAGTCATACTTGCATTACAGACCTACTCCAACTTTCGGAATCGGAATCCGACCCTGATATCAAAAAGTCCACTCCCAGTCAAACTTTCCAAAAATCCAACTTTCGCTATTTTAAGTCTAATTCAACTACGGACCTCCAAATCACAATCCGAACGCGCTCGTAAGTCCAAAATCACCCAACGGAGCTAATGGAACTGGTGAAACGCCATTCTGAGGTCAAATGATAAACAATCAAACTTGGTCAATGCTTCCAACTTAGAGCTGAAATCTTGAAGTTCACTCTTCCAAATCAATTCCGGATAACTTGAAAACAAATATCATAATACATCATGCGAAAATACTCGAGCTCTCAAACTGCTGAGCGAAGTGCAGATGCTCAAAACAACCAGTCGGGTCTTTACAAGTCAATATAAAGAATTTTTTTATGCCACATTTATTGTTATAGTAGGTAATTTACCTTATTTTCAAGATTTCAAAAAATTCTTACATTGATGATATATATTATTTAAACTCAAGGATCATAATTATCCGAAAGATATTAGATAAAAACGTGACTAAAATAGGTTTAGTCAATATGTATATAATCATGAGTTGATGACTTTTAGAAAAACAACGTATTTAGACATCTTTTTAAACATTAATATGCCCGTATGGTTTATTTTTTTCAAATTTTCTTGAAGACATATGGTTTAATTTTTTTCAAATTTTCTTGATGACATCCACAAAAGATGCTAATGACTAAACGCATTAATTTATCTTTACTGGAATTTGACTTTGTTAATGCTCAAATCAAGTCTTTGGTTATAATCATTTTTAAAACTAACTTTTCGGAAATTTGGATTAATGCCTTGCGTTAATTGTGTCTGTATTTTCCTTCTTTTTTTTTTCTTTCTAATTTTCAATCATCGTAGTCTTTAACCTTAAGAATCAATAAATCAAAGAAAAAATGCAAATGGATATCACTTAATTGTGATTAAGCGTTAAATAAACACACGCTCATACATGCATACATATGTCCTTTTTCAATACCAAATTCTTTAAGGTCCCGAGAAAGAGTTGATGATTGAAAAATAGTAATTAGTCTTTTTTTTTCTTTTAGATCAGACATAACAATTTTTTCTGGGGTGGGGTGGGGGTGGAGTGAGGGGTGGGGGGAGTTTGCCAGAGATAATTCAAGAAATGGCTCCCATAGAAAAACTTGTGTTATTTGGCAATCCAATACATGGATATGTTCTATACAAGAATTCAATGGCAGCCTGATTTCAACTTTTCTCCAACTCTTTCTCGGGACATTAACAAATTAGGCATTGCACATTATAGGGGCAGCCTCTCGTGATTCCATAAACAATAACATGGAGCGAAATATGTAATAAAAATTGAAGGAAAGAAAACATGCCACAACTATAAAGAGCCTATGAGCTACATCGCATGCCACAAATTCTTTAGAATATTGACCAAAACTCGAAATCACCCAAGGGGAACAAGACTTCCTATATCACTATTGTATTGGTAAAAATTAAGTTCATATATATTGAATTTAATGAAAGATGATATGTCATGACATGTAGACTGGTCAAAGAATGATAATCAGTAAAGAATAGTTAAAGAGGCACGAGATACAATAAGTACGAGCAGAGATTCAAAAGACTCGATTCTCGCTCCTCTTTATGTTCAAAAGTCAAGATAAGAGAATGAACCTGACAGCAAAAGTAGGAACGTATACAATATTTAATAGGCATTAAATACTGAGAACGTTAGAGAATCTGTATTGAATCACAATGATTATAATTTATAATGTAGCATTAAATACCTTTAATTGTATATAATGGCCTTATTATGACAAAGACAAAACGTATCACCTAGAAATAGCTATAAAAGGGACAACCTGATTATTTGTACGGACACGAAATACTACTGGAATATACTGATTTACTTTGCTTTCCATTTGACTTTTATTTACATACGTTATTCATATTTCTATTTGATTATCAGTAACCCGAGTTCTTCTACAAATAAGCTTTGGCCAAAATCCCAGTTTTTGGTTAAACAAATTAGTTCTGTTGCTGGGAATCTGATAATCGTTTTGTTTTCTTAAGTCAATTCTCTCATCAAACAACCTACTATGTCGAATATCAACGACAATAGTCAACAAGGTCTTCAACAACAAGAAAATAATGCAGGTGACAGGTCTCCACCTCCTTCACCACATGATTCACAACGTCAATCACGAGAAGGAACTCCAGATGGCTCTGAGACAAACAATAGAGTTGCAAATCAAAACGGAGTCGAGGCGATTCAAAATGATGGAGTTATAAACGAACAAGCACTTGATGACGCCTTAAAAAATTTGATTGCTTAACAAGTCACTAATGCTCTCTGTGATTTTACTAGCCAGTTACCAGTTGCACCACCAACACCAAATCTAAATCAAAATACATTGGAAAACCCACGTTTTGGGCTCTTGCATTCAGGCACTGGTGGAACTCCAAGCGAGTATCGTGATGGTGAACCAGGTAACATAGTTAATTCTGATTTACAAAATTTAGTTCTAACCCTGCAGAGGTAGCTCAAGGAACAAAGCAATCGCATAGAGCAAATACCCGGAGTACCACATGTAATTAACGGAATAGATATGGACAAATATTCACAACAACCTTGGAATCCAAGTGATGCTCCCCTCCCAATTCAAAAGAAATTCAAAATTCCTGATATTCCAAAATATGATGGAACAACTGATACACGAGACCACGTGACTGCATTCACAACTGGTGTGAAAGGCAACGACTTAACCAAATAAGAAATCGAGCCAGTATTGGTCAAGAAATTTGGTAAAACACTCACCAAGGGAGCATTGACATGGTATTCTGTCTTACCCAAAAATTCTATAAATTCTTTTGCTGAGCTTGCAGATTCATTCATCAAAGTGCATTCGAGAGCTCAAAAAGTTGAGAAAAGAATGGAAGATATTTTTAAAATCAAGCAAGGAGACTCAAAATTGCTTAGAGAGTTCGTGGATAGATTCCAGCGTGAAAGAATGGCACTACCACAAGTACCGGACAACTGGGTAATTGAAATGAGAAAAGCTCAGAAGCCACGAGGCGACTCAAAGAAAGTCTTCATGAATTCCCAGTAACAACTTGGAATAACGTTTACAATAGATACAACGTGAAGCTAAGGATAGAAGAAGATATTAACCCACAAGCCCAAAAAAGGAAAAGGTAAGTTCGAGACATGCGGAAACCGAAAAAGGTCCGGTAAAAATAGATACGAACCATATATGGGCCCAGCGGAAAAATATTCACGATCAAAGCAAGACAATTTAAGGTACGATCATAGATCGAGGAATAGAGATTCGGGTTCATCTTCAAGGTTTGGGAACGATCGAAACATGCGAGAGACGCGAGACGGTGATAGAAACTTGAAGGCAAGATTCGGCGGTTACAATTTTAATGCTAGCACTTCCGAGCTCGTTGTTTTAAGAAGCATGGGTGATAAGGTACGGTGGCCAAAGGAAATGAGTTAAAATCCAAATAGGCACAATCCTGATCACTGGTGTGAGTTGTCGACGCCCCCCTTTTTCTAAAGGCGAAATCGGGTTTACGACATTATGGACAAAACAACTCTCATTCCCTTTTGAGAAATCGGGCTATGGAATTTGAAGAGTCGCTACCTAATGATTATAGTGCATTAGGACACTTTCTTAAAGATTTTTAAAAGAAAAACCAGAGTTCGGGTAAGGGCTTGAGATTATCTCGAGGGGAAGGTGTTAGGCACCCCTCAAGATCCACTAGTGTGGTTCCCGACCATGCTTAGTTGTGACTTTAAGAAGAGTAGAAAGAAATACATAAAACTTGCATACAGTAGTTACAGACAAAATTTAAAATTGTAGAAAAAGGAAGGGAAAGGACATAAGTGATTTAAAAGAGAGGGATTAATTGGAACATAAATTAAAAAACATTATACAAGTAAAGAAAAGGGGAAAGAGGTCCTAGGTTTAAATACAATATGGATCACATCGGTACAATACCCAGCAATCACTCGTCAAAGAGGGGTCACACGAGATATTAGCGCACCGGTCATCATATCCATATTCTACTCTTCCCAACCCGTTAAGGTATTAAACGCGATTAGTCTCATTTACTTATTGCATGCTAATACACGTCCCAACCTATCAGTCCTGGGGTATTTGGACTTCTAATCCTAAAGGGAAAGAAAGGGGTAGAGGCATATATGGGGTTTTAAAAGGACAAAATGCTAGTAGCGACAACCAAAAAAAATAGCAAATAAGGGGATTGACAAACAAACATGCAAGGCTCACATAAAACCCCGTAAGTTATATAGCATATAGTTTAGCATGCCTTTCACATACTGGTTTGGTCTTTAAATTAACTTAAGCAGCTGACGGACTAGTTTAACACATAGAATCAGATAAAAAGTCTGCATTAGGAAACTCGGATCCAATTGTCAGAGATTGAACTATTTTAAATAAATTATTCAGAAAGCACTGATTTCAGACAAGAACCTAATGCATAAGAATTTAAATAGGAAGTTAAAAATCGCATAAGTTCAGAAATGACTTTGGAGTCTGCAGATTTGTTTGAGTGAAAATGCAGGAGAGTTAAAAATGCAAAACACCTTAAAAGAAAAAGTGAATTAAAGGACTGTTTGGAAGATAACTTCAAGAGATGAGCAGAAAATTTACAAGAATTGCTTCGGACAGATTTGCAGAAATTTTTTTTGAAAAAACAATGCAGGCTCATAAGAGTTTTATATTGAAAACGCGACACTGAAACGTTAAAACCAGTTACCCAGTTATTATTATTCAAACAGATTAAGCGAGACAGACTCGTTTTGGATTTTAGAACTTATTACAGAGTGGGTAAATGGATGGCAGGTTTGGTTATCCTATAGTTTTGCCTAACGCGTATGCATTT